>JAODUH010023180.1:0-35414 GCA_027564835.1 Typhlichthys subterraneus
ACCAGACAAATATATATTGAGAGATATATATATATATATATATATATATATATATATATATATATATATATATTACACAGACAGACACACGCATAGTTCTGGAAAAAAATTGACCACTATAGCAATTTATTTGGTTATACTATACATTTTAATTTAAATGTACATGTAATATATGTATTTTTCTATTTATATTTATAGAATATTTTGTTGTTGTTATTTTTACATTTATAGTATAGTATATGTATCCTATATTTGTAATTATGTGCCATATATTGTATGTATATACAGTGAAATGTATATGATGTTTCAATGGAAATGTACACACTGATTGGTACACTCCTCAGTTTGTGCACAATATAAATCAGCATTAATGATACTCTGGCCAGACTTGCCCCTCCCACATCTGAGTGCTGAGTGGCAATCCTCTCTACTCCCCCCATACAGCGCTCATAGGCTCACCCTGACCCTTATCTACCCCTCTCCCTTCAGGTTCTAGGGTCGCATGACACAATCAAAAAGTGCTCCTGTGAAGAGATATACAGTATGTAACACTGCAAAACTGCTCTAATCTAATATAGACGTATGCAAGCTCAACAACTATCTCACCTGAAAGTCCTTGCAGTTTTTTCCCCTTAACACAGTCTTTGTTTATATTTTACTTACTCAACTTGCTTAAGGGAATCCTAAGGGATATTGACCGGATGTGTGTCTCAACAATTTAGTGATTGTCTGTGTCAGCAGCATACGGTGGCTGTTTGGCTGCTGTGTGCGCAAATGGAAACCCAGGCGGACCTAAGCTCGTTAGCATGATGCTATAAATGCAACAGCGGCAGGGTTACTACTGTAGATGCAGACTTGAATCAAACCTCTCCATTTAAAACTATGGCATATACTTCCTAATCCAATGTACATAGTGTAAACGCATTTTGCCATTTAAAGGCAAGAAAGGTTACTGCAATGGCAGTATTTTATTGTTAAACTGAAAGCAGTTTTGTACAGGATTGATTAGCAGCAGGGCTAACTGCCCACCCTGAATTGTGATAAGAGGCTCCATTATATCGGACAACTCATCTCATAGTGTGCCTACAGCACTGCATATTGCACTGCAAAATAATGTATTTGTTTACCACACAACTTATAAGTTACATGTTACCTTATAGGTAACTTAGTTTCCTTGTTGACAGGTAATGTTTAGCTGAATAGTTATACTTGTATTCGGGATACATTATATTTTAGCAGAACACACAAAATGGCAACTTCATTAACAGTAATTATACCATCATAATATCCTGCATTTTGATAATGGCTACATTCTAGTTAAAAGGGAGTCCATACCCACCCGTGATAAACAGTATTAACTGCTATTCTTGGCAGTGCATAGGTGTGCTGAACACACCGTTCTCCTCGAGACCGATGGCAAGAAGAGTTAAAAAAGACTGCAAAATGCTCCGGGAACATTGCATTCAGAAGACAGAGGCCAGGAATACCTGGCTTAGCTGATCCGAGGAATATATGACTAGCATTTCCTGTTTAATTTTGGAGCCAAAAAAAACCAACAAATTAAATGAAAATATATATTTTTTTAGGTTAAGTCTGACTTGGATTCCTGCACACTAAAAAAGCATCACCCACATAGGACTGACATGGGATATTTTGGCATTGTTTGGTCGTAGAAAAGCAACTTCAAATTCTTATCATCATACTCTCATTATCATATTCCTTTTAATTTAATTTTGGCAAACAAAACGTAGTTGCAGAAACCACTTGAAGCATAGCTGTGTCAAAGGGCAAGAAAGCCCTTTCTTTCTACAAGGCCTACCTACTGCCAATGTGTGGGTGGGGGTACAAATCCTTATGATGCTGTTGGCTTCATGTATGACTTCCAATTACAAAACTAATAGAAATTAATAACAAAATGAATATAATATTTTTACTTTAAAATGTTGTCACAGTTAATCACAATGGACTTCTGGTCACAAAACAAAATAATTTTAGTTTTTATGTGAACGCTAATAATTCAAAATCCTATACAAGCTCGGCTTGACATGGCATTGCTTGACTAATTCACAAAACACACTTAGACTTGTTGCATTCTTTACAAGAACATCCAGCTGACCTGGCAAACCCAGCCACAGTAAATGTAGGTGAAATACCAAAGCACGGTAGTGCAGAACAGGCTAGTGGTGACCGTATGACACATAGAATATTTGGCAGGCAAACTGAGTGGATTTATGCTGTCTTCAAAATCACCCTTAGTCATTCCGACTGTCATTTTACACAAACAAGCTTCGACATTTACAGTGAAAATGTCAGACCAGTACTAAAAAACAACGTTGTGCCCATCCTATGGGTACAGTACCAGTGTGTGTTTACTTTCATCTACTTTTTGACACATATGGCATGAAACAACGTTTTTGACCATTTATAAAAGGCTCATAAATGTTGTTAATTTTTCTTAAATACAGAAACCACAGGTACATCAAAACATAAACCATAACTCACAAAACAAGTTTTGAAGCTATACACTTTCCCATAGAAGCCATTTCAATCATTCGGTTATTGTTAGCTTAAAGGTATAGTGATTCGTTCTCGAGAACACTTGCTAAATTCAAACTCAAATCAAAACAAAAGTCCCTTTAATGCCATAGGGAGCTTACTTAGAAGCTCCACCCCACATACAATATTTGAAACGCATTGAGAAGGCTTAACTATTGTGGTGTGCAGCTTGCACCACACTGTTTATGTTCACATTTACATAATTGGATAATTGGTGAATTTGACAAAATGTCTATTAGCTTACAATCACCTTTGAAAGTGAATTAGTGCAGTGATATCACATCAGGTACTGTGGGGTGTCTAAAGAGACAGAACAGGTGTGTGAGAGGATCTCATCAAGAAGCTCCCCCTATCAATCCTGGTGCTGCGGTGTTATGCAGCCGCCCCAGCGGTAGCAGGGTGGTGACAGACACATCAGTCAAACCCACTCACATCACTGAAGCAAATTTGATTTGTCGGGACTTGGCAGCGTGACCTTGAAGCGTGTTGCGGTTGTTTTAACGTCTCATAAGATGTGATAAGGGACAGGTTTGCATGCTACTGGGAACACAGGTACAGCCTGGTAAAACATAATTCAGTCAAGTGAACCTTCAGTTTAACGCAAGACTCTTACCTTGAGGTTATTCAGATGTTTGGGAGATTATTCTAGACACATATGGGTCAATATCCACAAAAGAGTAAGCGTTTACATAAAGCACTTTTTATTTGTGGTAACAGGAAATAAATTCAAATGTGATTTAATTCCAAATGCAAGCACTCCAGAATACAGTGTATGAATGTGAAATGAATAGTGTTCACGCTGAATATCTATACGCAATTTTATTTGGCTTGTGAATTCGTTGCGTAACCAAACTTAATTGAAGGAAAACATTTATAAAAATTCATACATATTGAATTCTGCATATTCTAGTTGTGACCCTAATAGCACAACACTAATGTTACTTGTCAGTGACAACATTACCACCACTGGTACTGTAGCAGTAGAGAGAGAGAGGAGACACTTTCTCTCACAACACCCTACACTCAGCTCACCTATCCTACAAGAACCTCCAGTTTAGCAACCATGGCATTTCTGTACACCTTCCTCGGGGGTGGAGTGAGGGGTTCAAAGGTCATCTGACTCAAGGATGGCCACGGGTTCCAGAGATATCGTTGGGATGATGGGGGCTCCTGTAGACACCCACCCTAGAGCAGTTCTGTTGAAGGTGGTACGCCTAGCTGAAGTGTCCCCTTGAAGCTCGGGGTAATCTGGGAGGGGGTCCAATTCGGGGGCTTTAATGGATACAGGTCTCGGGGAACCGGCAAAACCACCGAACGGCGTTGCCACCCTGGAAGTGGTGCAGTGACAACGTTAGCATGCTAATGCTAATGAGGAGTGACGTGGCACTTTTAACTCCTAGAATTTAAGATAGAGATGTATTCCAACTGCTATGGTCTGGCATGTTTATGATGCATTGTGTTTCAGATGAAGGACTTGTTACGCCCACTTATGGAGAGGGGGAAGGGGGCTATCCTGTATGCATAATATATTTAATAAAGAATGTGCTTACATGTGCTGATAAAGTATGTGCATTAATTTAATGGATTAATGTCTGTTAAAATCTCAGCATGAAAGTTAAGATTAAAGCGTAACTGCACCCTAAAATGTGTTTTTTGAGCTGTACACAAAGTAATAGGCTTGATCTGTGATGATACACATCAATGCCGGTGTTAGTATTGACAAAATTCCTGTTTTTATAAACATCGGAATTTTATGGGCTGAAAACATAACTGAACGTCATATCCGTTAAAAATCACCCAAGGACCTTGCTGGTTTTCCAACCAGCAAGGTCCAAGGTTCATACATCATCAAATTAAAATATTAATGTTAATGAGGGTCCCCCTCTCAGCCCCTCCCCTCACTCAGCATTGATTTGATGCATTTTTCAAAGTTGTAGTGTGTGGAGTCAGGCTCAGAGCTGGGGTGCAGTTACACTTTAACAGTGACAATGTCTGTTGATTATGTTAATATTCATATTTCATGAAAGCTTTTGGTTAGTGAATAATAGTGAAGTGGCATTATCTGAATAGTAGTGTACTGTATATTAGCAGTCCCTCTTTAACAGTGTTGCATTCATTTTGCACATGACTTACCTATTGAAGCTCTTGTACTGTGGTAGTGTTGTTTGGGGCTCAGGCTGTGGCATGCCAACGAGAAGGGTTTCTTTTAAGTCAGGGTCACTGAAGATAGCCTGGTCCCATGGAGAGTGGTAGGACTTGGGTACGGCCGTACTGTTGAACCTCTCCGGAGGGATGTCCTTCAAAGGACCTCCATAACCTGCAGATACAGTTAGTCGGCACAACTAAAGATGTGTCTTTTCCCTCAGTATGTGGTAATGAAGGACATTAATCTTCAGACCTTTACTTCAACTGCACTGGTTACAGTCACGTGTATTGAAAAGCAATTAAATGGACAATGCTTTATTAAAGTCTGGAATTAGCCTGGTGGTTTAAACGCTGCATTACAGAAACATTGTTGTCTTGGTTTGAAACTCAGAAAAGTCATTTTACAATATGTTCTCTGTGTGTGTGTGTGTGTGTGTTTGTGTGTGCATGCATGTGTTGATTGGACCTTTCCAAAATGTATCCTTCAAAATGAGAGCTTTACTCATGGAGGTTAGCAAGTAGAGGCATTACATAAAGTCAGGCGTTATGTCACGTCCTAACCTCTCACAATGAACAATCCCCCTTCCTGAGTTTATGTTTCAGCCTCAAGGAGGAAGCAGGAGAGACCAAACAGAGGACCTGGCCATACAGTTTTACAGGAATCTGTTACAAAATGTTCCATTTTTTTTATTTTAGTACATTTTCTGTTTATGTACATTTGGGCATTTTGGAGTAGATGTTTTGTTTTAGGTGTGCGTGTGTGTGTGTTTGTGTGTGCATGTATTGGAGAAGTTGACTGTCCAAAAACAGCAGACTCCCTGCCCTGTACATGAAGGCCATCTGATCAAAGGATGATCTATAAAAACACACAGAAGGCTATAGGCTTTTTCAATGTCTGCCACAACAATCATCTTAACTTAATATTCACTGAATAATGTATGCTGTATTGCTCACACTCCTTTGGACATACAATGACAGTATACATTTCTGGAGATACAGAACTCGCCTTCAAATTATTCCAGAATAAACATGGTCGTCTTTACATTAGTGTACGGTGTCAAATTAAGTGTATTTATGTTATGATTGATGAATGATTACAGATAAAGGTGGGCATACCGTACAGCAGAACTAATGTTCTTTTTCCACTAATTTCAATAGAGGCTTAGTATATTTTATACATGTATAACTAGATAAGATAAAAATTATTCTATCCTATTGCAATACCAGTTTTCCACCAATTTTAATAGTTAAGGCTTTTAGTGTAATGTACTGTATAGCTTGGCAAATTAGCTACAGTACATATGCTGGACAGTTTAATTGTACAAGCACTTACGCTGTAGAGCATGTCTGCGCTATATCAAGAGCTATGACCCTGGTGATATCTAATACTTTGCAAACTGATTTCTGCTGCAGCTGGAATTACTACATCCTCAGAGGTTGTACAGGGCCTGGTTGTGAGGTAATAACGTCACATTCGGCATCCATGTGCTCATCCCCAAATCAAGCATATCCCGGCGGTTTATCAGTGGCAGCAGTACAGAGCAAAACAGGAAACCCATGTAAAAACTTCCTCTACGCCCAGCCGGGCAATTATAGAACGATAGTAGCAGATTTGAGGAGGTGGAAAATAGGAGGGAATGCCGAGAAGGACGAGGAAACGCAACAAGGGATAACGTTAAGTGTAATATAGACACAGAAAATTAAACAAAAACAAACAAAAAAAAAACGCTTTGTCGGGCAAAGTGAAATATCCCCAAAATATAGCCCATACAACTGTAATCAGTGAACACATGCACAAACAAAACACTGCCATCCTTATCAGAGTGGTGAGGTTGAAGTCCACCTCAGAGACCATAACACCTGGCACACTAAACACTCGCAGGAGTCATGGGGACCTACGGTACACTTTAACTCAAGCGTTGCTGCTTATTCACTGTTTCAGTATTGTTGCTTTATCGTTACATGGTTTAGCTAAGGTCACACAGTTCAACTGAGGTAAGCTGGAGCCAGTTATAAGCTGCATTTGCAACCTCAGCGCCCCCCAGTAGGAGTGTTGTGTTTTGTCGCCTACCGGGTGCAATGCTGTCAGGGTTGGGCATGGATCGCGTATCTGGTGTGTTCGGTGGCG
The DNA here is from genome assembly GCA_027564835.1 of Typhlichthys subterraneus. NCBI lineage: Eukaryota > Metazoa > Chordata > Actinopteri > Percopsiformes > Amblyopsidae > Typhlichthys > Typhlichthys subterraneus. The sequence goes on from JAODUH010023180.1 coordinate 6,830, forward strand.
TTTTAGGAGACCGGTCCATGCCTAGGCTGTTCTCCCCAGACTGGCAGTCTGTATTGATCCCATTCTCAGCGACAATTCCGTTCTACGAGGGAAATCAGTGATTTATTAGATAAAATTGTTTTCTGTGCAAGTTATTACACTTTTTTATTTTAAGTCAAAGCACAAAATTTCCAACATGTTTTCATAAAAGAAGAAGAAACATATCCACATATTTCCTCCATTGTTTCCTGAATAGAATGTGATGTGCTGCAGCCCTAGCACACAGATTTCCTCCAGCTGAAGACATTTTTCATGATTTACTCCATCACTTCCTCAGGAAATGTTAACAACTTGAAAGTAAATATTTCCTGACCCCCCCCCCCCTTTACACATACACACACACCCTCCCAAAGCATTTAAACACAGCAGAACACGCTGTCACGCTGTGGTGGTACTGTAGCAATAGTTACATGAACGTGGTAATATCAAAACACATTTAGAAGGCAGTCATAAAAAGGACAAGGTCACTGTAGCATAGAAGAAAGGCATAGAACTAATAGCGCTAATGAATATTGGAAAGTAGAGCTAAACTTGGTTACATTATACCAAGTTGAGCGCTATATAAATTATAGCATGTGTGGGCAGGGCTGGGCCAAGATAAGCACTTCTGGAACAAGAAAAATGATGACTTGGCACACTGCCAAACCAACACAAAGGCACATTAATAAAGTCACTTATGACCGGGTATGAAACTTTCACACCTATTGTGCCCGCTGGACCGGTCCTTGAACGGCAGCAGTCAAATAACACTTTATGAAGTACTTAATTTTTTCCCCAAATCTTTTTTCCTACACATTGTACGGGGGAAAGGTGTGAAAGGAAGGTAACGATGGTAGTTCCAAACGTGATCACGAAACGCAAGAACCTTGAGAAACACAGAACACACATAAAATGTGATAGTTAACCTGTGCATCCCTAAAGTACCCGCCAAAGGGGACTTTAGCACCCGTCGCTAAACACATGAAACAAAAGTGTGCTAAAAATAAAGCAACATAGACATGCTGCACTTCCACTAAAAGAGAAAAAACTCAACTAACAAGTTGAAAAACAAAAAAAGCTAGGGATGAAGTGGTTAAAGGCAGTGTCTTGTTGGAATTTACTGTGTGGCTGGAAATAAAATGTGTTTGTGTTGTGTGTGTGAAACTTCAAAAGTGCATCCTCCTTCTCCATCTTAACTTCTGAACTGAACACATTGCAGTGGTATTTTATTTCCCCTTCTACCTCTGCTCACACTTTATTGAACTGTTTTATTTTCAACATAAACAATGAGCTGGGCTCAGAAATGTTGCCGTTCTGTGGGCCCTATTGCATAATTGAGGAGAGTACCTTTAATCTAGTTTAACAAAAACAAATGGATAGCAATGTGTCCACTACAACCACTTAGTTGTACAGCAATGCTTTCACTTTGAGCTTACATTAATCTGGCTGTTCGCTTCATTCTGGATGCTCTCAAAGGTATATTTTTCAGAGCGTCTCTGTCGCATTTTGAAGAGGCGAGATCCACGGTTGGAGGCAAAGGACAGTTCTTCTAACATGATGTCTTTAGGAACGCTCACCTTCTTCCCAAGGTCCATTTCTACATCTAAACACACACACACACACACACAGTACATGCATCTTCCACATACTGCATATAGTAAATACATTATAGACGAAAGAAACATAAACATAAACAACATTTCCATTTACAGTATTTCACTTCATATGAATGTAGGTTTATTTCTCACAGCAGCATAATTACAATTCTGACAAGATAAACGTTTTATCCAAACACCTATGAATACACAAAGGCAGCTAATTACATTTGAACAGATAATCCATCACTGCAAAAAAAGAAAAACACAAACCGCTTGAGTACATGGATTGCTGACTAGGTATTACTGCCAACATGATAAATGACGAATAATCTTCTACTTGCGTGTAGCATTATTTGCGTGGTTAGCGCCTCGAGCTAGCTAATGCATGCTGATCATGGAGATGTCAGAGGTCTATATCTAAAAGGGATTTGCCAAAATATCTTTCAGCTGTCAGTATCCTTCAGACCCTCCCCATCCCTAAAGTGCACAGTTGTTCTCGCCCCGGAATAGCTTGTTCAACGGACAACGACAACGGGATTAGTTACTTTGGCCAATAAAACGGCTCATTTGCTATTTATAGAAAGGGTCGTGCTGGTTGCCAAATGGTGACATGGTGAGCTGATACCTTCTGTAATGTATGGCTTGGTTTGCAAGCCTCATACTGTTTTAATAAAGACACCTGAGCTCACCTGGGACTTGTGTGTGTGTCTGAAGGCCCTGAGACCTGTATAACTAAGCAAATGCTGTTATGAATGATAAATGCCATGGTACTGTGAGCCAGCAGTTGATCGTGACAAGAGGCTGAAACAAACCAACCCAACAAGAGAGGCTACAAAAACAATGAAATGGAAGGGAAGCACGTACCTTCTGAGCCATAGACCTCTCTGCAGATCGCTGCAGCCTGCATCTTCTTCTCCTTGGTTGTCACGGTGGAGAACTTTGACATGACTGCCCCTGGGAAGGTTGAAGGAAGAGGGTATTGCTGTAGATACACAGCTATTGCTATAGATTCCTCTGGCATTGAAATGTATATTTTGTTAGGGTAAATAGTCTGATTGGCACTGAAGCTGTCTGAACTATAGTGCATTGACACACATACATGACGACTATTGATTGAACACCATTCATTTCTTACAGCGTGCAAGCTCCCACCGAAACAAGTACATTTAATTGGGATGAGTGGGGAGAAGGGCAAAGTTAGCACATCCCTTTAAATAACCTTGGACTGCTAAACGCCAAGCGCAGGCTCTTCAGACATAGGCAGCCCACTATGTCAGGGGAGCTGGAATCGATAGGTTTGAAATTACCCCCAAGTGTGCTGAAAGGACATGATGATGTCACGTCTAGCAGGTGAGACAGTTGAGGAAAGGAGGCCAGGAAAACGTTCACACCGAGGTGGACACGTTCGACAGTGTCAACAAACACACCGCATGCACTATGAGAACCCATGCTACGCAGATATTATTGCAACACTGTGCTTTAACTTCATACCACAATGATGAACTGACAAAAGCCTACAAAGCTTTTGTTCTTGTGATTTAATGAGATGCTGGCACAGTATATTCTTATCTGTTATATTTGTCCACTTTTGAGATTCAGCTTCTGAGTCAGACTCACTTTATCGCCATGAATGTCTATGGTGACATCAGAAAAACAGGTATGTGAGTCATAAAACACAAGAATAACTGAATGTGTGTGCGCTTCCCAATCATATCATAAGTCAAAAATGATAATAATCATTCAAATGAATTGATGAAATAAGGAATTGTGTCAAATGAAGCTGCGTGATTGACATTAGTACATCAGTACAAGTGCATTAATGTAAAAGAGTGGTTAGAATAGCCTACTTTAAATGCCACATACAATTGTGACTTCCACAACAAACCCAGCTCACAAAGTACCCCTTCGCTGATTGCTTACCTGTCCTCGAAGGTCCCCAAAGGGTGTCCCAACGTGTGCCCGTTTCTTTGGGGTTAGGAAGTAAGGACGGTAAGCGGCAGGAGTGTCAGGCAGACTTTGAATGGGCGTCCTGCCTCTTGAGCACCGGGGCTGTTTTAGGGAGGGAGGGGGGTCAGGGAGAGGGGTTGTGTGTGGAGGTCAGCCTCTAGTCTGATCTGACAGTATGGGTGACATTATGGCGGGTGTCACTTCATCTGTTGTCTGTGGTATTCATCATGACAAGTGGCTAAATTTAGAGCACTGCTACTGCCATCAGTCCGTCTCTCTCTCTCTCTCTCTCTCTCTCTCTCTCTCTCTCTCTATCTCTCTCTCTCTCTCTATGTCACCTCCAGCAGTGGCTAATGTTTATACAGTAGTTAAAGTTGGCTCTTATGTTATATGACTCCTGCTGCCCCAGTAAGTCACTCACATTAACTGATTCTAACCAAATTGAAATGATAGGCCAGTAAAACTGTGTGGTGCATTTTAAATGCACATATTTGTGTTTTAGTGAGTAAAAAAAAAAAAAAAAAAAGATTTAAAATCAGCACGTTTGCTATATAATTGTCTTACTGTCCCTAAACAATAAAGCAGTCATGTTTTATTCAGCATTGCAAATTGATATATTGCCTTTCTTGAAGTAGTATTTCACCACGTTCAAGTTTATGGCATAAAGAACGTTATATTGTTATCTTTCACAAAAGTAAGCCAATGTTGCACACTTTAAAGTTCCACACTTGCATTTAAGTACATAAAGAGATTCTTGACAGTTTGTTGATACAATTATAATTTGTTAAGGAGTGTGTGTGTGTGTGGGGCATTTCTCTCAGTCACTTTATTATTTATATCTAGCTCATACAGAAAACCCACTGTTATTATGTAATGAGCTGTCTCCATGGGAACAAGTCTCTACCCCCCACCCCCCACCCCCCACACACTTTAAGGGATATAACTCCTGAGGACAGTGCATTACACACAGAATGCTACAATGAGCCAACAAACTGCCTCCAGGAGAATATTTCATGCTTGCAATAAAGATAAGAGTGGAAACAGAGGTTTACAGAATGTCACAGCAGTCTCCTCTCCTACTAGTAAATGGGTTTTAACTCCTTAAAATTCTTACTCAAAATAGTATGAAATGAAATGTTACATTCAATACATAGAAAACATATTATTTGTATGTAATATATTGTCCTGATGCATACCAAACCAAAATGCAATATGGATTCTTCATGAATTCTGAATAAAATTCTGTGCAAATTACTAATATAACTGGTGGCATTGACTACAAATCAGCATTATGCACCTGCAAAAATATACGACATGGACAAAATATGACATATATGCATTTGATCTGCATGCAAGCATATTCATAACACATAACCTTAATGATCATTAGGCTGTGCTCAGAACCTCTTATACCCCTCTCAAGCTATAGTCAGTCAATTGCCACATGCTAATTAAAATTTAAAAAAGCCAGTCTGCAGAAGAATAAGTGAATCTCTCTAAGTGGACTTGCATAACAAAATGTCCACCCAATGTGCTGAGTTATAGATTTAGCCTTTCTTTCCCCATGTTTGAAGTATAGTCCTCGTTGCTGCTTTCATGCTGATAGTGGAAGGATTTCATGATCGCAGATGTGTTGTCCCAACAAATACATCTTCAGAAGACTTATATCCAGCCAGCCATGAGTTTTAATGGCCTGAAATACGTGCAGAGCATGCATGCCACCACGGAAAAATCTCACACCTGAATGAAAATCAAACCCACAAACTGCCACATCAAACTAGTAAAGCATTGCAGCTGTCAACTACAACATCCACATCGCTAATCTGTTTTACCATCCTTAATTAAATGTCAAATGTATGTCATATAGCCTATCTCCTATCAAACTAATCCACATTGCATTCATTCCATATTAGCTGTGAGAAGTGGTCTGCATGATTCACAGCAAAACAAACTAGCTGATCTATTAGGTGCATGTTTTCAGTTCTAATCATCTTTTTGGGGTCACTTCCACGCCCTTCACTCTCTGCCCAGAACATTCTTTTGACTGCTAACCCTAGTCCAAGCCACTCAGTTTCAAACCAAAACGTTTCTGTAGGACTGCTTTCAACCACAAGGTGCTGAGTGTCCTTTTAAATGTGAAGCCTATCTTCCTTTGATTATATAATATTAAAATCACACCCTATAGGCATAGGCCCTCCAGGAAGTCTAAACATGAACCTACTTTATTTTATCTGTACTATGTGTCTTCATACAGCAAGCAAAAGATAAATCTATCTCTCTCATCTCTCATCCCCAGTCAGTCACATACTGAGCTACATTCTATCGCTTCCAGTTCCACGTGGCGGCGTTGCTGGAGTACGCGGCCTTGTAGGTGGATCTTTCCCAGGGCCGTTTGCACTCAGAGGTGGCTACCGGCACCACCGGCGGCCTGAGGCTCGCCTCCGTCACAGACCGCATCGGAGGCTGCCAGGCCCTTGGCAGGGTCCTGCATGGAGCGGGACCCGCGGGGGCCGAGGCGGTGCTCCTGGTCGGGGACACAAACGATGGCATAGCGGGTCGGCTAAGGCTCCGGTTGAAACTCTGGGTCTGGCTCCAAGTGTGGCCGCCAGTCTTCTGTTGGGGCTGGTGCAGGGAGACCCTTGCCGTCCATTCAACCGGCGGCTCTGGAAGCATTTTCCGCTGCGCTGCCAGACGCACGTTGGAGGCGATGGATTGCTGGAGGTTTTGAAAGGCGAAGGCCTCGTCTACCAGTCCCAGGGGGTGCCGGGAGGCAGCCTCCCAGGGTGTAGGGGGTTTGTGGCCCCGCTCCAACCAGGACATCTGTGGTGCTGGAGGCTTAGCGCAGGAGGAGGCAGACTTTGACTTGTGACCCAGACCCAGCGACCTGGCAGGAGGAGATAAGGAGAAGCTCCTGCCAGATGCCTGCCAAGAAAGATTGAGAATTTCGTTAGGTACATTCATTTGTGTTCACGTCTGACCAAATGTCCATAAAGAAAACAAAACCAGAAAAAACACAAATGAAACAAAGCAACCTGGAATATTGTGAAACATGGGAGAACCTCATCTAAAAAAAACATGTTTCAATAAAGTTGATCTTTGAACACCAGCCATTATATTTTCCAAATACAAATGTCATAGCTATTCCGTTTGGGAAAGTGTCTATGGCATGTCCAGGCTGACCTAGACCTTCAGTTTTCAACTGTCTGCAAAAGACTACTTTGTGGCAATGGAAGTCTACTTCAGTAACTCAGTAACTAATAGACGTCAAACACATAAACTCATGTGCAAAAATTGTCTTTGGTGGGTTTCTCCCCAGAGTAAGACACATTTAAGACAACCAAACGTTCAAATGTTTTGAACTGTAAAGCACGTTGAGTTGCACATTGTGTATGAAAGGTGCTATACAAATAAAGTTTATTATTATTATATTATTATTATTATTATTATTATTATTATTTAGCTTGTATACATTGGATTTGCCTTCTGCTTTCCGGATTAAGCAGTCACATATAGGTATTTCAATAAGTGCTTCTTATCTAACTGCTTCTAGTGTATCAAAGACCAGATATCTCAAGTCACCATTATAACTAGCCATGGGAAGCAGGAATACGCAGAAGGGTTCAGAAAAGTACTAGACACGGCAGTCAACTACAGCAGATAGGGAAGGCATGCAGAAAAGGATGATGCTGCCATCTACCGGTGCGATTGAGTAAATGCAACAATAGGAAGAATATAATTGACAAAAATGTCACTGTTGACGTTATTGAAGAATATAGAGCAATAGAGTAATTGTAGTCGTCTGAGTTAGCATGCTGTCTGTGACAGTAAGTTATCCCAGCGATAACTTAAACTAGAACGTGGGCTAAGTCACGTTATATATAGAAATTTGAAATGTATTTTAAATGTCCCTTATCGCAATATAGGCCATTTATGTCTAAATATATCATTAAAACAAATTCCACCTATTGCAATATATGCTATAGGCTACGTACTATTTAAAATGTCAGTCAAATGTGTCCTATCAACCTTGCACCTGCAGCTTATGCATTATAAACTTAAATAATGTTGATGCAATATAAGTAAGACATGTTACTTAATATTGAATTATCCCAGTCCAGATTTAACCAAAGAGCTCTTACAGCTGAGCCACAATCCAAAAGTGGAATTACCACTATTATTCAAAATGAATCAGGTCAAATGGGATGGACTAAGAGGATAAAATCCCTAGGCATATTTTATGTCACAGATGCACATTTTGTATTGTGTAGCTCGTCCAATGACCCTTTGCTACAAAGAAACTACAGCAGGTGGAGCAACAATTGAAATGGTTCAAATGGTTAAATTCTGTGATTTCTAGAAAGAATGTGAAAGCAGAGAGCTCTGCATGCATGCACAAGTGATGACAAATATAATGCAGGAGAAAAATATATTTTAATGGCACTGTAGTGAATCATACAGACTGCATGATGAAGAGAAACACACAAAGAAACATGAAGAAAGAATATGAAGAGAAACACACAAAGAAACATGAAGAAAGAATATGAAGAGAAACACGTAATCTTATAAATAAAAGAGTTTTCATGCATGGACAGTAGTACTGGACTTCCTCGCTTTCAATAATGATAAGAGACTTAGAGCTATAGCAGGATAAAAGGACATGAGGTCAACATGAAGTCAAATGGCGCTTAACATTCGCTGAAGTTGTAATATAAGCCTATCTGCCAGTATGCCTCCCACTGCATTGTCACACATGGCACAAGCCCGTTTATTTATAGTAGCTAACATGACGCAACAGCTGGTAAAATTACTTATACTGAAGTTGGGTCTGCAGGAGACAGCATAGTAATACATGACCCTGAGATCAATTATAAGGTCTAATTTTCCTTGGGCAGGTCTTCAATATAAATTAGTATATCCTAGTAAATTAAACTGTAATAAAAAATAAATACCTACATTTGAGTTGGAGCTAACAATTGTGAAAATGTGAAATGTGTAGCTTTAACTCTTAAATGTTTTGTTCATGTCCAATAGATACACATGTACATATCACCAAAAAAAGCTGTGCCTAACTGAGCACAGTTTACGTTTTGCTCCTTTCTCTATAATCGTCGACTTCCATCTCATCTGTCGGGTTTGCACATCACCTTTCAAAACATAGAGCATCAAGCTCCCCTACTTGCCAATACTGCCGCCGCATCTCATTTAATACTCATTAAATAAGTCTGTATGCATCATTTTATATAAAATGTGCAAAATGTACATGCTTTACAAACATAGAAAGTTCACTTCCTCTTAGTTGTATGTGACAATATACAGTATGTATGCCTACTTCTTGTTTTCAATTTGCATTTTAGTTGTAAAAGCACACACTTTAACAAACCCTTATTGAAAACCATAAAAGCTGTTTCCTATGGACACTACACGACGGAAGAAGGTTGAGCTAACTCATCCTAGCTCATTTTAACTGGCAGCTGAAATGAGCCTGCTCGTGTTAATCCAAGTCTACTATTAAATTAAGTACCATGTGGAAGTAACACTATCTTATTCACTCTTTACTGCCTGCTGTAGGCTTCCACACCTGCGCTGAACCCTTTTTAGCGGTGAACTTGGGCTTTGGGGCAGCCACAGGGTTGCCCCCGGAGGCAGAGTCGGGCCTTGAAGCTATGGAAAGTGGGTGCACAATAGGGAAATTAGATGAAACGTAGTTACTAGGGGGCTGTTGTTGATAAGGCACTGTGGGGGCTGCCATGTACGGGGGGCTTCTGGCTGGTGGGTAAGAGGCTGAGGCTGGTTGGTAGGGAGCACTAGGGGATTGGACACCAGCAAGTTGATACGCAACAGGAGGAGATTGGTACTGTGGGTTGTAGACTTGCTGATAGGGACTACCAGGAGCTTGCTGGCAGTGACTGGCAGGGGGGTAAACATTAGCCAGGACCTGCTGGTAATCATGTATGTAGGGTTGAGGGGCCATGCCATAGGGCTGCTGGGGGTATGGGGCATTCACTGGTCCAGCTGGCTGGACCGGAGCCATGTGATCATATGTGATTTGTTGGCTTTGTACAGAAGGGGTGGGTTCAGGGGCTAGCTTGGCTGCAGCTGCCTTGGCTGCAGCCTCCGCCGCTTCCGCAGCCTCCGCAGCCTCCGCAGCCGGGCCGTAAGTGAAGAGAGAGGATATGAGCTGATAGGGTTGATGCTTCATGACCTCTACCACATTAAGGGGTTTGGGGGCAGGCTTGGCTTTCTCTTTGTCTTTTTTCTTGTTTTTAGACGCAGGGCTCGAGGGCGGGGGCTGCTTTATTGCAGCCGGCGGATACGAGGGGGAATGTATGGGATTATATGATAATGGAGGGGGGGCTCGTATATTGGGAGAATATTTCCACTCGTTTGGTAAAGAAGGAGCGGGTGATGTGGGCCGGCTTGCCTTGTTTGCTTGGACGGTGTCGGAGTCCACAACAAACTTCTCCATGCGCGACAGCCTCTTGGCGAACAGATCGGCTCCTTTCCCTCTGACGGCCGGCATCTCATAGGCCGAGCCCCTTCCGGACGGATTCAGGACACTAGCCATTGGGTTGATGGGCGACGAGGACCTTCGACCAATCGTATAGGAGTTCATCCTTTGCGGCGGGGACGGAGGGGTCCGGTTTTGTGGAGCACTTTGAGGAGGTTGCCATGGCTTGGGAGGGGGTTGTGTCATCCTCGCGTTCACCAACGGAGATGAGGTATTCCCAGGTGCTTGCTGTGGCTGTGGAGCCCAGGTGTTCACTGGTTGCGTCTGAGCTGGGGACCATGTATTCATAGGTGACGCTTGTGGAGCATGTTGCTGTGGACTGGGCTGCTGCCAGTTCATCTGTGGTGGAGACTGAGTTGGAACGGGTTGAGCCCAAGAAGGCTGGGCTTGGCCTTGATTCTGCTCTGGGCCCCAGGAACTAGAGGCAGAATGTTCTGGGGGCTGCTGGGACCACGTTGGCTGGGGCTGAGGCTGTGCAGGAGCTGCAGCCCATGGATTCGAAGGGGCTTGAGTCGGTGGATGCGGCTGGACTGGTTGGACCCAGGGAGGCTGTGTTTGGCCTTGGGTGTGTGACGGAGGCCATGTGCTCACTTGAGGCTGCTGCTGCTGAGGCTGGGGTGATGAGACCCAGGGTGGCTGAGGTGGAACCTGTGGCTGGGTCTGAGGCCATGCTTGTTGAGGAGCCTGGGCATGAGGTTGCTGAGCCCATGTGGGCTGTGGCTGGGATTCTTCTTGGGGCTGAGGTTGCTGAGCCCATGGAGGCTGTGGTTGGTTTATTTGCTGAGGCTGTTGAGCCCAAGGTGGTTGGGCTTGGGAGTCAGCTTGTTGTTGCTGTGCCCAGTGAGGCGGTGGTTGCTGGTGCGCCGGTTCTTGAGGCTGAGCCCAAGGGGTTTGTACCTGTTGAGGTTGTGGTTGCTCATGGGGCTGTGCCCAATATGGTTGCACTTGTTGAGGTTGCGCTTGCTCAGTGCGCTGACCCCAAGAGGGCTGAACCTGTGCTTGAGGCTGAGGATGCTCTCGGGGCTGGGTCCAGGATGGCTGACTGTGTGTCTGGGCTTGTGCTTGCTCTTGAGGCTGCCCCCATGGTGCCTGGCCCTGAGGCTGGGTGGATAGTGGGGCCCAAGCACTCACAGGAGGTTGAGGCTGAGCTTGGGGCTGTGCAGGTTGGGCTGGTGGCCAAGCAGCCTGGGGTGGAGACTGGCTTGGGCCCGGCTCCTGGGGTTTCACGTGAGCTGGTGGTGCCCAGGAACTGGCAGGTGGTTGCTGTTGTGTTTGTATTTGAGTGGGAGGCCAGGAACTCACTAACGTAGGCTCTGGCCGTGGAGGAGAACTCCTGTGGTGGTTCTCCTCCCAAGAGGCAACTTGCTGGAGCTGCTGCTGCTGCTGTTCTTCCGGGGGTGGGTTAGCAGGGGCTTCCCGGGGGGCAAGAGGGAGAGAGGGCTCTAGGGCAGGTGCAGTGGTTGGCTCCGGCTCTGGAGCAGGGGTATTCTCCGGGGTGGGGGCCACAGCAGGTGCAGGCACACTATTTTCAGCATGCTGAGGCATGTCCGGGCTGGTCACTTCAGTTGGGGCAGTCCAAGGAGGAGTGCTGGGGTTGATCGCAGGCTTCGGAGCCACTGGGGGTGGGGTCTTGTGTTTAACTCTAGGAGACTGGAGAAAATTGCACGCCTCCGCTCCTAGGCTAAGGTAGTCTTCTTCAGGTCCGGATTCGAAACCCAATTTCTTATCACTCCTGTTGAGGAGGTTAAGGAGCGCAGGGTTGGGTGAAACTTTAGGTGCCTCCTTGAAAGTGAACATGGGTTTGCCGGTATTTCTCCTCCGTGTGTCTTGCAAAAGGCCAGTCTTTATAGCAGGTGTAGAAATGCGCTCGTCACGGGAAGCAATCTGCTCTCCTTGGCAATTAGCATCCTGACTGGTCCCACAAACTGTGGGGCCGCAAGGAGCATGTGTCATATCCTGTGTCGAGAAAGGCTTGGCGGTACGGTTGCTGAAAGAACTCTGCATTTCATTGGTTTGGTGGTGGGCTACGCCATTCAAGTTCATCGAATAATGCTGAACCTGCTGCTGTTGCTGATACGTTTTGTGCTGTTGTTGTTGTTGTTGTTGATAGTCTTGTTGTTGTTGATACGTTTGCTGCTGTTGATAATCCTGTTGCGGTGGATACATTTGCTGTTGTTGGCATTGCTGCTCATACTGCTGCTGCTGCTGATACTGTCGGTAGTGCTGCTGTTGCTCATAGTGCTGTTGTTCCTGGTACTGTTGGTACTCTTTCTGCTGCTGGCTTTGCTGGTGGACATTGACGTCCATGTAGGCGTGGCCATCTGCCGTAGCCTGCATGTACGAGCGCTCTTCCACCTGCCGATAGGCCGCCTTGGTCTCCGCCTCCTGCGTCCCTTCTACGGGAATCCCTTGGCGTCTCAGCTCCTCGTGTTCCGCCGCGATCTCGTCCATCCGCTGGCGCCGCTGGGCAAACATGAGAGCGCCTTTGCCCTTGGTGTCAGGCAAGCAGTCCATTTCCTCCGGCTTGTTCAGCTTGCTTTCGATCTCGAGAAGTCCCTTGTCCCAGTTGAAGGTCAGCACACCTTTGTCCCCCTGGGAACTAGTAAATAAATGCTCGTCTAATTCCGAGTCACCGGTGGCGACGAGGGTGAACTCGACGGCGTGGGTGCCACGGCTGTTCTCTCCCTCGTCTTCGTCGTCCTCGTACTCTGGTTCCTCCTCTCCGGTTCCGTAGCTGACCAGCGTGTATTTCTTGGCCCTCTGCCTGTGCCTCTTGAACATCAACACCCCCTTGTTGTTGGGGTTGGGCGGAGCGGCCGTGAGAAGGAGAGCAATGCGTTTACATTTGGACTTGGCCTCCTTCACCTGCTTCTCAGACAGACTCTCACTGCGCCTGAGCCCTGTGGAGAGAAAGGGAACAGCAAAAAGGATCAGTGCACCGTGTAAAAGATAACAGAAAAGGGGATATGGGAATGGCTGCTTGAAGCGTTCATTAAGCATCACGTAAAGTTCTGGGTATTAATAACTCAGGGTGGAGTTGTGATCACCTCAGAGAGGTGACACTCAACGGTGTGCTCAATTCCTGTCTCTTAAATGTCTTATTTTAAGTTAGCAAATCTAGTGAGCCGTAATGTGGTATTTTTGCGGAATGTATAATAATCAGCTAATGTTCTTTTTTTTAATTCATAACATTCAAACCGAAAACTCCCAACACTGATACTACAAAATAGTTGTACAAATGCCAAGACAAAGAGGTTTTGCTGAATAGATAACAGATTTATAACGTGCTGGCAGCCGGTTATAGGGCTTGAGGTTTGAACATGTATTATGCCACATACTAGTTCGGTATGTGACTGCAGCACGATAGATTTACAGATTCAATCACACATGCAACAACAACCAATGAAGAAGCAATTACCAAATTCTGTAATGACCCGTGTTTAACATGCTCTTGTTAAACATGTTCATTCACTCATCGATAATACAATAACTCAACACAGCTGTGTCCGCCTGTTCACCCTCATACTCCAGCCAGTAGGATATTGGACAGATAAAAAGTAGCCTAATAGCAACACATTCACCAGCAACCGACTTCTTTACAGTCTCTATCTGTATGGTAAGTCCACAAGATATCGTACGGTCCTCACAAATGGGCCATGGCAACGTCATGCGACAAATAAAGTCATCACAGCCAGACCCACCCTAACGACAGGAAGCCAACAAAATCATCAAAGTAGCGTTACATTTTTCCTATTTCTCTCAAACTAACCTTACAGTGGGGGGAGACAGCAGGAGTGACCTGTGGATTCACTCTTTTAGCTCCGTTAAGACAGCCCGTTTTAAAGGATCAGGTAACAGGCGAGGGTAGCATATGCCGGTGTCTGTCAAAGGGCCACTCTCAGCCCACTGCCGGTTTATTTATGTCTCACAGCTCGGAGAAACGCCTCAGCCAGTGCCCAAGCCTTATTCTCATCTCTGTCGGACACTTAACAATAACGACTCACATACATCAACTCCGCCACTGACAACCGTGACTTTACAGTATATGCGCTGTGCCCGTTTGACTGCAATGGGGTGAATGTGTTTCTATGCAACGCAATGGATGAAGTTTCCCCTACAGTACTTCAGAAATTGAGATGCTGTGCTATTTTAAGGCTCCATTTTAGCGCACACACTGGGCAGTGGAATGGCCACATGTCGATGACAAACACACGCTAGTGCTGATCTGTGCATATTAGTATTAGGTGGCCACTTACACAAGAGACCCATAACAATCACGCGCACGCACACTATGGCCATAAGAATAGAGCAATATTGTTCCCTCTCATGCACGCAAACACTCTAAATCAAGAAGAGACTCAAGTATCTCTCTCTCTCTCTCTCTCTCTCTCTCTCTCTCTCTCTCACACACACACACTTACTGGCGTGCCTGGCATGATGCTTGCTGGGTTTCCCCTGGTCCCCCTCTGAGTCTGACTGGCACTCCTCTGTGGTCTTCCCGGGAAGAGCTTCAAAGGTCACCGTGAAGGAGGCAGGAGGTCCCCCTCCTCCATCCCCCACCCTGCCCCCCTCTCCTCCCACTAGGGTGGGGGGAGCGCCCCTCCCATCGCCCATCGGGTGCTTGAGGTTGACCTCAAACCTCCCCAGCATGGAGGGGGAGCTAAGGACCACCCCCCGCTGCCCGAGGGGCTCTCGGGCCGCGGGCGGGTCAGACGTGGGCTCGGCTGCGCCGTCGCCTCGGCGATCCGCGTCCGCGTCCGCTTCCCTGCCCGTGACCCCCCCCTCGATGCCACGAGCGCTCCCCAGGGAAGTGCAGGTTCGGTCCCCCAGAGTCTGCTGCGAGAGAGCCACCTGGAGCTCCACCAGGGCCCCGGGGGAGAACTCCCACGGCAGGCCCTCGTCCTCCGTGTCTTCCCCAGGCGGCGCTGCCTGTGCCTGGGGCAGCAGGAGCCGGGGCCCCTTGCGGAGCTCCGCGTCGCCCTCCCTCTCCTCGATGTAAGCCTCGTCCTGCGAGTCAGATGCACGGAGGTCCCTGTCGAGCCTCGGGCTGCGGCGCTTAGGGGATAAAATGTGAAGCGTGGTGCTCTCCCGGGCGTCGTCAGGGGTGGCGCTCTCGCTGTAGCATCCGGGGCTGACGGAGCAATGTCTGACGGAGAGAAGAGAACAAATGAGCAGGTGACTGATCTGGTCTGTTTATTAAGCCTCATTGTACGATTTTATAGTACTGTGGCTGTGAGGACCTCTATAGGATGTCTGAGGTACTGTAGGGGATTAAAGCCATGGAAGAGAAATAATTGAAGCAATTAAGGAATTGCCATTACTTTCAGGTTAATGTGAATATAAGTAATTTTATTTATATTACGTTGTAGCTGTTTATTCGCTATTAGCTATATACTGTTATGGCTCAGGGTATTATTTCAAAGAAGCTTTCATATGCATGATTATTTCCACTTGAAACAGAAAATGTGTTTGAGCTATGACTATAGGCGTTGTCTAGCATATACATTGCTACAAGTTAAATAATTGTGTTGTTCTATGCCTCAGGGAAGCATTTAGACACGTACAATAATAATATGTATTGTGGACGTATTTACAAACAAACACAAACAAATGTTTTTATTCCATTTTGTCATTTGAGAATTTTAAGTTAAGAGAAGCTCTGGTAATAAAGTGTGGTCTATCTCATCTCATAGGACTCTTCTGATCAAAGTAATAAGGCATATACAATCTTCATCCATCAATTTAAAAGACGATCACAGGAGCACTCAAGTGGAAAGCAATTACATTTCAATTGGGTGCAATTTAATTTCAAGGTCACCAAAGAACTGCCACACAGAATATCATTATCTGTGGATGTAAATATGGAACTGGACTCAATTAGACATCACTGACTAATGCTTTTCATCCAAAGGTAATTTCACTGAATATTTTAGTCAGCCACAACGATAAGGTTCTCGGTCTGCGAGACTAGAGAGAGCATATTCGGACGCACAGCAGATTTATTGTAACACGCAATGTTGCACTCCTGTACACTCACGTATTACTGTCTGGATGTACACAGACCTTCTTGAGTGACACCTCCTTGTCTCTAGTAGTCTATGTTGTCAGTCGTACCAGTGAGGGCAGTAAGAAATGGTTTATCAGCTGCTTGATCAGACACACACATCTTCAACAGATGGTTAAATGCTGGTCAAGCTAGCTGGCCAGTCAACATGGCTGACGCACATGTTTTTTTTACTAAACCAGACACGCACCAGTACACGGACTTGTGGTTCACTGATCTATGCAAAATGTCAGCTCATAAAACGTCAAGCTATCTATATGCTAATACACCAGTCCTGTAATTCTATTGCTTGTTGTGTGCAACAATATTGGACCTTGTAATCGTGAGTGTTTGTGCCATCACAGACAAACACTATGCAAATCACATCTGTTCTTCATCTCTAGCAGTCCTTTAGTCCGTTAGCAAACACGTCAAAACATTTAGCCCAGAATGCACAACATATTGAATACTCTGATAATGCATGACATGGGCCCAAATGGACCCAGCATTCTGTAGATTCTCCTTTTGCTTTTGCACTTCTGTAGAGGTCTGCATCTGGCTGAGTCAAAAAACCTACTGCCATAGTGGCACACATCTTTAGGAAATGTCAACCTCAACAACCTCAGCATAATATGTGTATGTAGTTTTTTGCTTTGTCATGAGCAGTGCCATTTCCTATAGAACATATTCAAGCAGTGGACTTAAGATGTGTGTTTGCTAGAACAACATTTTGGGTAGACATGCGGTTACTGCAGAAGTGCAGTAAGTCTCAATCAGAAAGGAACTTTAGCAAATGCAAGCCCACCTCGACTTATATTATATTTCTTAAAGTATTGGTTAGAGAAACTTGTTCACAATACAATACCTTTTCAGTCTGCTGCTGAATGCAAAGCTGTCTAGAGCTCCAACTGGTTAATGCACTTTTAATGTGTGTGGCCTTGCATCTCGACAGAGGATAGTCATGATCTTAAATCTCCTCAAGAGCATTCTTGTACATTCTAGGGTTAAAGTGAGTGCTGAGTTATTGACTTGACTACAAATGAGTGTATCTCTATTTGATTGATTCAGGCTTTTTTAAAGCTTTTAATTCAAAGCAGTCTGACAGTCTAAGCTATTGGAAAAGCAGTAAAAAAAACAGAGGTTTGTTATTATGTTATGTAAAATAATAAAATAATGTAATAAAAAAAACTGTTTCAGCAGGGACATGTAATAACTTTGACTTACGAGCATGTGTTCTTATGACGTGTGATATCGTACCGTAACTAACGCTTCCACCCTAACGGAATCATTTCACACTGACCCTGTTGAGACAGGCTAGAAGAAATGAGGCTATGAGAAACAAAAGTAATAAGGCCCTTGGTAACAGGTCAAATGCTTCACTGCCTCTCTTGACATTGCAGCACTGACTCTGAGAAGCACAGGCTGCCTCTATTATGCACATTAGACTTTTATAGTATTTTATGTATTTATTGTATTGTGTGCATTATTATATTTAGTGTGTGATTCCTTTAGATGCAATATATTGATATAGAGTTGATTGTATTATTTTTCTGAACTGGGACCTGCCATGCATTAGCATGTTCTAGAAACGACAATATAACGACCTTGACTTCGACAAGAAAAACTTGGAGCTCCAGCATAAAACGTGTTAAACACTACATAAGCAGGACCTCAGTGAGTATAAACAGAAACAGCGATAGACAAGGACACATGGAACTGATTCATATAAACAAGGAATATCTGACCATACAGCTTTAATGAGCTGATGGTGAAATATATGTTGGACCAGGAAAACCCACATTCTGAAACACTGAAAGACAAAAACAGCCAGAATGAGGGAAAACGTTGCACTGAAGCAGGCAGCCAATGAGCTGGCCCATACATGACGTTGGAACCACAAAACCAAGCTGGCAGAAATGAAGTTGGTTGAACCAGGACATTGTGCGGCTCAAGTAGACCAATGCCTTGGCACAAGAACGCCTGTCACTGGCCGAGACAAACCTGCTTCTGACTCATGACAGCCAGTTGAAGCGTGAAAACCAAGCTAGCTTGGAGGACGATGGCCGACGAGCTTAGCCAGGAGACCCTGATGCTCACGCTGAAACAGAAAAAGAACTAGTTCAGCAGAACCTGCTTCTGAAGCAACAGACCAGAGAGGAAAGGCATGAAAATAATGCAAGAAAAACTATGTAAAAAAATACAACACGCCACAAGCTGCCAGAGAAGAACTAAGTCATCCAGGCAAGGTGCCTAAGAAACAAGAGTCACACCCAGAGATACAGGTGAAGAGCCAGTCTACGTCCGGTCTCTGGACCGTATCTGCCTTGCCATTGGCTCTGTCTGTCTGGAGCATAGAACGGTACATGTGTCTATATATATAATGTACTTTTTCTTTATTACAAAACCCAACACAGGATACTGTGAGGGCAAACAGAGACAGCAATGGTTATGACAGTAAATGGTGAGAGCAGTGCAGCTGTAGGGAGCTATACCAACCATCAGGCAGGGGTGGATATTATCATCCATGGGACCAGCCTTCACCGGTACTGTGTGTCAAGTACTGTAAATGTTGTTTGTGGAACCTTCCAGTAACTTCAACCTCAATCTCATTCGCCTCAATGCTCTCTGACTGTTCTGTTCAGCACAGTTTACTTTGTGTGCCCGCCTGGGTTCCTTCAATTTCCTTTGTTTGGATTGCATTATGCATTGTGTAAATGAAATCTCAGAAATGGGTTTTGTTCACGGTGGGAATCTTGGGCTGACCTCAACACACAACTATGTACACCGTACAGCTACATACTTTATAAGCTTGCTCTGCTGGTTACTGTTTTTACAGTCTATGTTTCCAATAAGCAGTATACATATTGCAGAATGTTGTTCTTTAAATTAGCAATTTGCAACAGCATTATTTATTAGGCTTCTATATTTGTGTTAAGTAATGTAACCTATATATTATAATTGAAAGGTGTTTGTCACTGACTCAAAAGTAATATCCTCCGCAAATGTAACTATTTAAATATTTGTAAATATTTAAATGTTGCCCATTTTAAAAACAACATATGTCAGGTGGACTTACAGGTTATTACATCTGAACTCTTCATTTATCAAACAAAACTAAGATGGCATTACAAACGTCTGGCACGTCTACATTGACATGCGCCCAGTGAACATTGGTGATCTCCACTAACTCCTGTATAATGTGTGATGTGTTGCGCTACCTTCTAACGAGCAGCTGCAGGCAATCGGCGGAGGCTTGGATGAGGGCAAAGGCTTGTGGAAGGGTTAGATCTACACACGGCTCTCCGTTGAGCGACACAACCTCATCACCGTCTCGAACGCCACCCAGGAAGGCTCGCCCCCCCTCCTCCACCTGTGGGTACAGACCCAATAAGAGCATAGAGAATCTGATTGGGTCAGATGGAATGGAACACAACAGAACATAATAGAATTACAGCATTTGATTAACAGAGAGCAAACTAATGTAATACTGGATTATATGTTGTGACCTAATGTTACAGTATGTCTAAATATTAACATAATTTCAAAAGAAAAAAAAACATTGGATGCATAATCATAAACTTATATCCCCATAGGGTGGTATTTTAAGAAGATTGCAATCACTAAAATATTCTGTACTGGATCACATCTAACACCTGACATAATAATGTATGTTCAGTCATCAACAAAATGGTTACAGATGCTTAAAAACTAAACATTTGGCATTATGATTTTGTGAAATAGTTTAGCATTTATTAAGACTGATGTGCACATTTACGCATTGTATGAACTCACCCAATATGTGCAACATGAGTGTAAATCACATACTCGTGTGGTAGCCTATTAAAAAAGTGAAGCTAAATGTTAGCGACACTATGGAACAACTATGCTCTGTAACTAAGGCATGGTTTACAATCCCGCAATGTGCCTATTGCCAAACACCCAGCTGCATAATATGATCGAAGACCTACTCTGGCAAGACACATTTAAAAAAGGCACCTATTTATACAACTGAACTAATTGCTTATGGTTAAGTTCTCTTGTAATGTGTTGCTAAAGCCAATAAAATGGTTCATTAGTAAGAGGTCTTAGCAAGGAAACACACTGCATAAAAAGTCTAGGGGATAAACTATTACCTCAGTGTCTCGACTTTAGTGGACATTCTCACATGGAATATGTCATGGTATGTTTTTCACCATTACTCCCTATAAAGTGTCACTGATGAGGAATACATTTGTACTATATGTATGTGTTTACGTTTATAATGTGCTGTGGGTGATTGACTTTCTCATGTCTTCATATAAGGTTTTGCATTGCTACTAAACTACACTTTATATGCTGGTGTGATTACAGTTACTATTTCCCTTCATTATAAATGAGTATAGGGCTAAGCTGAGTCTCCTTACCCGAGCTGACCCATAGCAAATAGCCAAACAGTTAAAAGTTAATAGAATATTGGCACAAATACAAACAGGGCACTATGGTCTGTGAACTACCCTAAGCCTAGGAAAGCCTTACCCGTGGGACAAGCTCATTAGGGCAGCAGGGAACACCGTGTCTGAAAGAACACTGTAAATAACAATTCCTACACCTTTGGGGATTCTAATATTAGCCAGTTACATAAATAGGAGAGGCATTGCCATATGACTAGTTTTTCTCAGAATAATTCAGACAACAACAAGTTTAGTTTTGTTACCCTCATTTCCAAGGATAAAGTATACCTGCAGTGACACAGTTAGACGCTAGATGGAAGTGTTTAACCAATTTGCACGCATAAACGTCAATGCATCACTTAGACTCAGCTTCACAGTAGAGGGGGACAATGTTTGAGATCAGTGCTCTTTCTTGTGTCACTCACCCAAAAGAGTTGTGGAGCACATTTATATACAACTGAAACAATTCGACTAACATAAAATACCGTAAGCTGCAAGTCAGTACAGTGTTCTGTATTTCAAACAATTAGGCATCACTCTGACATAGGCCACAAGCTATTAAAATGAGGTTGCTGTATTAAACCATTTTACAGGACTGCTTCGGTGGCTGGTAACGTTTAGATAAAAGCACACAGGCACGATTTTAAGACCAGAGTGTATCCAAACAGGCCGTATAAGGCGTCCAGTCAGTGTGCCTGTGCATTTGGACTCACACCTCGCTGTCCGGACCACTACAGTCAGCAGTCACCCTCCAAAAAAGGAGGGGAATCATTTCTAGTCTTTTGCCCTCTGAAGACAAAGATACACAGATAGCCTCCCAAGAACGACAGTTGTAAATACCAGCTGTCCCACTTTCCCTGTTAAGTGGATGAAGGAATTGTGCTGCACTAAAAACAAACACAAGGTAGGCTAAATGTACCCCTTGCAGTCAGACATAAAAACAGTGTGGACAAAACAGGACTGTATTTTATGGCCATGTTATACTTGGCTCAGCATGTACCTTAATAGGCTGAGACACATCGCAAAACCACAGCACTGTATTATGCACTCACACAGCCCCAAGCAGTTCCTTTCCATATGCAGCTTTAAACAATTATGTTTTTCAATGCAGCAAACATGTTCCAGGTGTATCACAGGTAGTGGGTGCGCTGTGTGGAACGCACAGCTACTGCCTGACTGACTGTTCTGACCTCTGTGTTTTCAGCTACACATCCACGACCACAAACTCTGGCTAATTGATTTAACCCATTTCATTATGTGGGAATCTTTAGAAGGGGAAATACATGATCAAGGCATCAATGAGGAAGCTTTGTTACAGACCAGCTGGAATATAGCAAAAGTGACAACAACACTAACATGTTTGTTTACTCCTTAAACTGAATGACTGAGCCGTGCATGCTTTAATAGTGTTTGTGTGGTGAATTATCAAGCCATAATCACAAGCAACAAGAGGACATTTGATCTATATGGAAAGATAATCCATACAGAGGCAGGTTGTAAACTACACATTCCTGTTCAAACTGCATATACAGTACATCAGCTAGATTGCAACCAGTATTAAATAATAATAATAATAATAATAATAATAATAATAATAATAACATTAATAATAATAATAATAATAATAATAATAATAACATTATTTTTATTAATAATAATAATAATAATAATATTTGATTGAGAATGTTTTTTTTTATATGTATATTGTGACATGCAGTTCTAGAATCATGATGTGCACCAACTGAGAAACCTAATAAAAATAAGAATTAAAAAAAGTAAGTTATTATTTCCCTTGTGAAACTACCAGATTTGTTTCCACCGAATGTAACAGAAGAGTCAAATAACCACATCTAATCAAACGCTGTAGTTCCTTTACCCCTTCAGTATTTCTCATGATCTCGGTATATTAGCCTTTTCAACGTTTAACTGAAAGCCCTTGCTTTTCTTCACAACAGGTGTATGTTTGGAGTCATGACTTCCAGATGATTTGCTACAGCATGGGGTCAGAGCGTGACAGCCAAATACTGCAGCAGAGCAGACACTTCTAAGACAAGTCATATGTACACTGCACATGGTATTTACTTGATGTGATGCTCAAGGCAAATGTTACTAACATTCAATATATGGTTGAAATTTAGAAAAGCAAAAACATCAGTGCGGAAGAGTTCTTCCAGGAATGAAGACTGAAAATGTCCATGTCGTTAAGACACCTTTAAAGCAGGTTTTCTTTACCACTGACTCACCCCACAAAACACAATCACAACTAAATGATAAACACCATTCAAATATGTATTTGTATTTTATACATTTAAAATCCATACTGCAAAATAAACAAAAAAGATTGCTTCTCATCCAGTTTTTGTTAAAACTATGGTTTCTCTTTACAGATCCTTGGTGGTGGATGACCCACCAATCCATTGTTATTTTTCACTCAGAAAATAGAATAATAAACACATTACAAGCACAGGAGATAAGATGCTGGTATCTGTTTAGCACAGTCCAATGTCAATTACATGTTATGCACATGTAGGGTTGTGACACACTCTCCTGGGAAATACACCATGCTAACCTTGTTGTTTATCCAGGGAAATTAACAGTCACCAATATGCTATAGGCTTTTCAGCTGTGTCATTTCATACACTTTCACAATATCACCAATGTAGTCTTTTGGAGGCCTCTAATAATTTTTACTTGAATATTCTTGCTAACTCTATGGAAATCTCTGTTAAAAGACATATACATACATCTATAAATTTGTGGTAATTGGATTGGCTTGGATATATTTTTCATAATTATGAATGTTTTTT
The DNA here is from genome assembly GCA_027564835.1 of Typhlichthys subterraneus. Classification (NCBI taxonomy): domain Eukaryota; kingdom Metazoa; phylum Chordata; class Actinopteri; order Percopsiformes; family Amblyopsidae; genus Typhlichthys; species Typhlichthys subterraneus. Next base: position 30,181 of record JAODUH010023180.1, read on the forward strand.
TATGTTTTTGGGTGGGGGCTCCACTAACCCTAACCCTAACTACTTTTAAGCCTCAGCCAGTAACTTTAAAAACTAAAATTGTTAAGCTTCATTACCAACTAAACTGGCTCCTTGGCTTCAGTGGCCACACATCAGCATTCCAGCATGTGCAAAGCACAATATATCTGTGGACATTGATGTTTTTATCTCTGAGACAGTGGCTATGCTTTGATGTCCCAGGAACGTTTTACATTTTATTATTGGAATGACCAGTTGGAGTGAACAAACTGAGCACTTCCACTAGACACCTACAATAGAGTATTTGCCATAGAGTACATGGTAAGTGATCCGTTTCTAAGCAATAACACCTTGTTTCACTCAACATAATGGCCGACAATCTGTTGTCATTCATGTGCAGTATTTCCATATAACAAAACATTTGTATTTGATACATTTAGTGTGTATGGTATACAAATAGGATATAACTATTTTAAACTTGGACCACAATGAATATGTCTGCATTTTTGAGGAATTGTGTGAGCATGGTTTGTTATTATCTGCTGAGTGATGAGGCCTTTCAATCATAAACTGACACCAGTATTCGATTTCACTAAATATTTACATGTTATTAATTTAAGTTTTGTTTAAGATTGTTTGGATTGGCATCATCCATGTGGGGATGATGCTGAAATCTTGATAACAGACCTGCGCCCCGCCCCCCCCCCCTCTCTCTCTCTCTCTTTCTCTCTCTCTCTCTCGCCTTGACCATATAAGGGTCCCAAGGAATCTTGCTAAAAAACATTGTTGACTCGCATACAAATTTAGGGACAAGGATGATTCCAAATGAACTCCCTCTGCTTGCAAAAAAAAAAGATATATATATATATAAACAAATCATCTATGAACATACATGCAATAGTGGACACATCTCCCACATTCCATAAAAGCCTTACACATCTTCTCTATACTGTACGTCTTCTCATTGCTGTGAGAATTTTGTCTTAAAAACATATACACTAACATCTTAAGTGATAAGTGATAATCGCCCGTTCAGTTTGACAAATCAAATTATTTGGTATTTTAATGTATTTAACAAAACTTCTAATTTGGTAAATAATATATTAATGTTTTACCTGGAAAACTTCAAAAGGTTTGAAAGAGTCTCCTACTCCCTCACGCAGGCTAAATCCCCAGGGCTCGCCCCCGCGTAGCGTTACGCAGATGTAATCCCCCGTGCCCATGCTGCGCGTATATCTGAAAGGAACTTCCACTGCATCAAGTTGTCAACCAGACCAAGACAACTTTTGAAAGTTTGGACCAGCACACTGCTGTATAATCCCCCCATCATCTGTGAGTTTTTTCATAGGAGTCCAGCCCGCTGTATGTAACGTCACGGATTGTGGATCCGCCCGCATGCGCTTACTGTGCAATTGGCACGCCTGGTGCGCACTTTTCTTTTCTTATTTTTTCATATTTATGTTTTTCAGTAGTTTAACATATTCCTCCATTCTGTTCGTGAATGACTTGTACTACCAGTTAGGCCAATCATATTCTGACACTTTGTCCATACAAAAGCAAATCTATATCTTAAGGAGGACGTGCATGCAATTGAGTTATCCTATTGTGTGCTCTTAGGTAAGGGTAATAAGTAGCCAACATTGAGAGAAGTAGCAGTTAAAATCACCCGTTTCTGTTTAAATGTCTCATAAATGAATTTTGCTCCAATGTAATTGTCATATTTAAATTAATTGTTGATTGAAATGATCACAAATCATTGGTGGTCAATAGTAATCCTAAATCATTTATAGAAATATGGTGTAGCTGTGTGATGGGTCATATAGAGATCGACCTTGCCAGCAAAATGAGATCCCCTAGAATCGTTGTGTAGGTCTACATCTAATTTACATAATCATTTTATATAACATAAAAAACTATATGATACACGTAGCAGCAGGTAAACAACACGGAAAACAGTATTCCTTCAATTTAAAGGACGCATTATCTTAGCTGACGTGTTTAGTTCCCACACGTCTGCGCATGCGCACCCTTCGCCTTGTTATCCAGTGCGTAACCCAGCCACCGGTGCTATAGTGGAGTTTGACGTGGCACTCTGCTTTCACTATAGAGGATTTACAGTGAAGAGGATTGCGCCGATTCTGCCTAGAATTAAGGTAAATTACACATTCAGCAATATACACATACTACATAAAGATGCAGTGCTATTCTACAGAATGCTTTTGGCGAATCTAGCGTGTGGATATTGTATCACCTTAAAAGATCATGCTTTTTTTTTCTTAAAGGGAAACTATGAATCAATTTCCGCAATTGTTGTCGGTTCTGAATAGCTTCAGGTTATCGATGTCATTTAATGTTTCAAATTGAGAAGACGATGGAAATTCAGCGATTATTATGCATTTTTGAAGAAAGCAATGCTCTAGACTTCTAGCCGTCATAACGGGTCTTTGACGTGGCAATTCTGGGCATAGACTGAGCACATCCACCCAGCAGTTATATGCTACACGTGATTTCCAGTTAAATCTGTCTTGAATAGGCTACACATGCATTTATTGAATATAATCAATACATAGCCTATGTCGTAGCCATTCCTATTTGTAAATAGAAGTTGTAAGCAGTAGCCTAAGCAGCTGTTAACTCTTGAGAACATTTGTGCAGAGAGATGCTTCCTATAGGATAAAGGCTACAACTGTATGCTCGTTTAAAGTTTTCCAGAACGAGAAATTATATGTTGGTGTTGTGCTCTATTACAGAAAATAGACATGTTTGAGTCACTTTAAGGCTGTGTTATCAATGCAAGGCCTGTGTTATCTCTCAAAGCAATATCAAAGGTCCCTTTACACGTGAGTGTATGTTTCCTATTGTCAGAATGCAGTGGATGTACAGTATCCATCTGTATTTATGCCTTTGATGCATATGACTGTATGAAGAGATGTTCCTCACACCTACAGGTTGTTAACCCTTGGACGCCCCGTGGCATGAGAAGAAGGTAAAAGTCATCCCAGCAAAATGAGTCAGCAGGGTTATGTTGCCGCACCGCCATACTCGCAGGCCCAGCCAGGGATGGGGGGCTACCAAGCCGGCTTTGGGCCTGGGCCTACCCAGCCCATGTATGGACACTATGGGGGACAACAACAGTCGTTTCCTGCTCCTCCAACAGGTACTCTCACCCACCGCACACACACTCGCACACACACACGCACACACATGCACACCCACCACCACTTCTTAACAAGTTAGGACATCTCCAAACTTTATTCTCTCCAGTTGAATGAACTTTGGTTAGATGTGTATTGCTATTGAATTGCCAAAAAGGCTGCATAATGATAATCACAGCCATGACCACTTTACAGGAACCCTAACCAATTAGGCTGTGCTTAACATACACACTCTCACACGGTTTTACAGTTATTTGGTTGCAGAGCTATTACCATAATCACTGTTGTTCCCCAGAATGAACACAAATACTTAAAGTGTTTTAATCATTTCCCATCCCAATCATTAACCAAATTTATACTATGTCCTGATAGGCATTTGTGTGTACTGTGTTATTACAACCCCTAATTTTACCTGATACAAAAATGCAACACACACTAAAAAGCATATTCCTGACAACATGGCTCCCCTCAGCTACAAAATCTCCTGTTTCCTCGGCCCCCGGAATGCCTCCAGCACCAGTGTCCAGTCATTACAGTCCACAGGTCCAACAGAATGGAGCTCCTCCACAAAGGTACATCAACAACCAGTCACTAATGAGAAGTACATTTAACTTAAAGCTACAGATTGAATGAGCTAAAAACGTCTCTTTCTGCACCTACAAGTAGAGGGTCGTCTGCCTAACCTCTGTATACACAACACTCTATTTATTATCTCTAATCCTAGAGTATACGTAAATATAGTATTATACGATATGTAGTGCTATATTTACGTATACTCTAGGACTAGAGACACCTGTATACTAACCAGTCAGCCATAGAACTGCTGTTTTCAAAGAGAAACTGCTTAATTGGCCTTTAGGTTAAATAAGAAAGTACTTTCTGAACCATAAAAGCAGTGTGAGTCTAATATAATGCTTTTTGCTTCAACCAAGAAGCTGTATCATTGGAAGCCTGAGACCACAGAATACCCATATGGTTGTGTATTTTACAGGTACCCTGCACCTTCAGCAACTTATGGGCAACCTCCTCAGTCGCCATACCACAACATGCCTTCTCAGGCCCCGCCTCCAGCACAGCAGCTAACCAATCAGATGACTGCAATGAATTTGGGCAACTACGGTATGTTTACTTATTTCTAAGCATACGTTGTCATACACGTCACTCTGTTTACACTGTGGGGTGCAGGTACATACAAGATCATCCATAGTCATTGTGTAGAAGCAAAGTGATGCTAGCTGTCTCTAGGGGTTTGGATATGCGCCTTTTTAGAAAGGTTATGTTTCTTATCTTAAATGTGCAGTATATGCAACTATGGAGAATCATTCATGACATTGTGACCGATGTCATGAATATCGGCAGGCGTGATTATCACTCTCTCTCAATGCCCAACAATTACCTACCGCATTTAATATAGCCTTATTTTAGCCAACAACACAAAGTATAGTAAGTCATTCTGGTGAGAACTTGTTGATATTTGAACTCATTCAAAAAAAAACAACACCCGTCCTTCAGTGCCATAGGGTGCTTATTCAGAAACCCCCCCTTCTCCCCCCCCCCCCCATGGGAAATGTGTATCGAAGGTTAGGAAAGGGTTGTTGTGTGCGGTCTGCACCACTTTGTTATTGTTCCTATTTCCAGAGCCAGGGCTGTGTAGAAGTACCAGTATATTCTTTCAGCGCACACACAGAAAACAGTAAGCTAGTGGACTGCAAGGAGATATTTAGTGAATCTGACAAAATGTGTATTATGTTACAATTGATTACTATAGCTTTATCATCAATTTCTCCATTGGCAGCCCCTGGCTCGATGCACAGCTCTACTGGCCCAACAAGCCCCGTAGGACAACACTCATACCAGACGACCCCTCACTCAGCTATGGGTCAGCCACAGATGTCTCCACCACAGTCACCTCCAACAAGCATGGCAATGTCTGGGCCTCCAATGTCTGGGCCTCCAATGTCTGGGCCTCCAATGCCAGGACCCCCAATGTCTGGGCCTCCAATGCCAGGACCCCAAATGTCAAGGCCCCCAATGTCAGGACCACAAATGTCAGGGCCCCCAATGGCAGGCATGGGTAGACCT
>JAODUH010023180.1:35514-50390 GCA_027564835.1 Typhlichthys subterraneus
CAGGACCCCAAATGTCAAGGCCCCCAATGTCAGGACCACAAATGTCAGGGCCCCCAATGGCAGGCATGGGTAGACCTTTTCCTGGGCCACCTCCACCAGGTTCTGGGGGCTTCCAGCAGCCTGGACCTACCAATCCACAGGGGTACCCTCAGCAACCAGGTAACTACTATATGACTGACACCAAGGAGCATGTGAATGAACACTGTGAATGAATGCATCATGTATTGTTTATCTCAATACTCAACATAACATATTCATAGCACTGTATCTATAATACAGCCCTTGGTATTGTGGCTAATAGTCAGAAACAACATTGCTCTGCCCAGGTCAGTTTGGGGGGCAGATGGCTGGACCCCATCCAGGTTTCCCAGGGGCCTTTCCTGGTCCGGGAGCCCAAATGGCTGGCCCACCTCAGAAGAAACTGGACCCAGATTCTATCCCCAGCACGGTAAACACTGTAGCTCACTTATCCTCTGCCTGCAATCCTTAGCATTTTACACCTGACTGTGCTGCATTTTCTGCCCCCGGACATCAACATATAATGATTTCAAGCATTTAATATGGTACTGGATTGTCCGTTCCAGCTCTGTGTCTGAAACACAAGTGTGCGTGAATGTGCATGTGTCCAGAGTGGAAGAATTAGAGCGAGCCAGCCTCTGAACACTGTTGAGAGGCTGTTTGATGTTTCAAACTAGAACAGCGTTCTTGTAACGATAGTTTCAACCACAAGGGCATTGATTTTCCAGTGTTACATCTGTATAGTATTGAGGAGTCTGACCTACTTCACTGCTCCCATAACGACCGTGCAAACATAGTCATGGTAGTCATACATCTTTTGTCAAAAATCTTTTGACTTCCAATTTACTTTGTATTGTGAGAAGGTATCTCCTTGTTACTTTCTGTCAACAACAAACTGCCTAAATGTGTCTGTGTGCCGGCATACATTACCAACAAGGTAAATAATCCAGAACCAAGTTTATATTAGATGCTGAACACATCAAATTAGCCCTTTAGGAGACACAAGTGGTTTGCATCAGGAAGCATGGGATAACTGTAGAATCCTGACAAATATGCCTACATGTGCACTGGTGACAGCTTGACATATGCTAAAATAATCCTTAGACATATCTAATGATTTAGCTAGGTACAGCAATTTAGCACAATGTGGTGCAGATTGTGTTCTTCTTCTCCAGTAGGTATTAGTAATATGACACCTTGCGCTCTGTCTCTATTGCCTGTATCCATTTTTGTCTCATTAAAGGTTCATATTTTTGATTGGATAGCTTATTAAAACATGTTCTGAATTCCTTTCCTTGTGGTCAGTGCATCCTGACACACAACAGCTTTTAGGCATGTTTCAGTTTGCTGTTATTAGCCGAAAGCAGAGGAACCTTCATGCCATACATATTCAATGGAAGTCATATTTGTGTTCTATTTTTACGGGCGCCAAAATCATGTGAGCTCAGAATCCTCAATATAGTCTATATGGAAATCAAACATGAACATTGTCAGTCTGTTCCTCACAATAGGATTACATGTAAACCTTGATCTATCATGATCACCATGCAATCTAGATGTACCGCAGCGTATTAACATTCACTCTTGTGTTTCAGACACAACTAATAGAGGACGACCAAGACAAGCGCGGAGGTCAAGTTTACACCACGAACCTTCGTGGCCAGATTCCTCCCCTGGTCACAACTGACTTTGTAGTACAGGATCAAGGTAAACCAGTCAACATAATATTCCGGCTTTGCTCCAGGCACAAACGGTCTCTTCGCAACTTATTTCAGCAGCCACAACAAAGGGAACACTTTCAACTACTGTAGTGTCATTTCAAGTAAAACATAAGAAGGAATTTAAAATTACATTTACAGCTTTTCTCTCATGTAAGATGTCTTCCATTTCTGTAATCTTTAGATTTGATCTATATGGCAAATACAGTATTATGTATACATTTTTGTGTGTACCATGCCCCTTTTGTCTTATAAACTATAATTAAACACTATAAAAAATAAAAATAAATCATAATTATTGGACAGCTACCCAAATTGCAATATACTCCATTCCAGAATTCCAAAAACAACAGTTTCCTCATTGCTCCACAAAGCGTCTCACTGTACACATCTTTGTCTGTGTAATCCCAGGCAATGCTAGTCCCAGGTTCATGCGCTGTACAACATATTCTCTACCCTGCACCGCTGACCTGGCCAAACAGTGCCAGGTGCCCTTGGCCTGCATCGTCAAACCCTTTGCCAGCGTGCCAAAGAATGAGGTAAGTAACCAGCCAAGTATACCGAGCCTCAAACTGGCACGTTTAAAACAAAACATAGAACTTATTGCTCTTGACAACTGGCTAACACAGGCATTTCCTATATAGAAGAGATACTAAAGGTAAAAGGTTACATTATGTACTATATATTATATTGTTCAGTCCTGACAGGTTTGGAGTTTTGTATCAAGCTCACAGGCTTTAAATCTGTTCAACCTTTTGAGGGCAAGATGAATGCTAAAGACATAAATTATCGTAAATAATCCTATTAATGCCTTGGTAAATGAAGCATTATGTGCAGATTGAGGTCTGTGCCATTTTACCTTAAGTGAACACTGAGATGTTCTGTGTTGCTGACTGTAGCAACCATAAATTCTGTTCTGACCATTCAGTGGAGTAGCAGGCAGGATAATCTCCCTACCTGCGTGTCTTAAATTCACTTTTCAATTCAATGTTAAATTCTTTTTCTTTTTTGCCATTGGTGTGAGCTCAGTGACTTATTAAGAGCTTTCATTGCAGTAAGCTTTCCTTAATGGCGCTAAGCTAAACACCAACACCAACAAAACACTACAGCATGTGTATGTTGAACATAAGTGTATCTGTTTAGCCCAAACTAAATCCATATTGAGATGATGATATCACTTTTCCTTAGATAGCAGACATCAATTATGGCGTCTCTTGAATCTAGTGCTGTAAAAGTTATATTGTCCTGTAAATGACCTCCATTTAGATCCTGTGTGGTCCAAGAACCATGCCTTAGACATTCTCCCCCTCTACGTGCTTTAGCCTAGGCCTAGGCCTTTTTAGGCAATGTTAGTTCTCCTTCCATCTTGCATCGAGCTAATTAGCTAATGTCAGAGCCACGGGGACCCTTGAAGATAAAGGGAGGTTTACATAAAGACACTAAGACTCATACAAAGTGGTGTCATGGGGTTGTTACTATCTAGAACTTGCAAAATGGAGCCCGTAATAGCAAGCTCAGCTCTCAATGGTCCCATGTAGTAAGTGTTGCTTTATTTGTTCAGTTTACTACATTGGGTATCAATGTCATGTGTTTGTAAACTGGCCTCAGGCTGACGTCCTCTTTACATTAATTGGCTTAATGAAAGGTGCTTTTCTGGAATTAGTTTTCCTGCAGTTGTGTTGACAACAAACCAAATGTTTTAATTTCTTCTTTTGGTGTGCCAGAGTTTATGGCCCGAATGAGGAATTAAACCATGTAAAGGGAGCTTCTCTCTAGCGATTTTAGGATGGCTTTGGTGGGGCTTTGGACCTAAATCAGGACAGCAGTACCCCAGTATATTACACAAACGGCAAAGATTGCATTCACATTGCACTATAGACAACTGGGTCGCGCAAGAATGTGCAATAAGCGTGTCTTTACATCTGTAAATAAGACACTTGTGCTTGCGTGATGTGATAAGTATGCTATATACAGTGTAGAATGAATGGTCTTTAATGGTGCGTGAACAATTCCCTCTCTTTGTCACTGAGTTGATGGTCTGTTGGTTTACATTCAGACACCCCTCTATGTCGTCAACCACGGAGAGACCGGGCCAATCCGCTGCAACCGCTGCAAGGCCTACATGTGTCCCTACATGCAGTTCACAGATGGCGGGCGTCGCTACCAGTGTGGATTCTGCAGCTGCGTCAATGAAGGTACGCTGGCCAGTCAGAGAAGGAAGCCCTCCTAGAGCTGATATTTAGCTAACTATTTTGTTAGCGGCAGGGTTAGTCATGCTTGAGAACGCTTGCTAACTTTGAGCCCAATACAAACTCCCTCAGACGCTCTGCCCCGCACATTTAAACGCATTGCAAAAGCGTATCGGCATATTGTTGCTGCGAGCGGTGGCCTCCACTTTGTTTATGTTCCTATTTACAGAGTGCAGAAGTAGCCGATTGATCTTTTTGACACTCACAGAGAACGCTCAGCTAGTGAAATGCAAGGAGATATGTGGTGAATTAGACAAAGTGTTTTATCTTAACAATAGAATAGACTAGGCCTTTTAAATTGCAAAACGTCAATAGCTGCGAGAGACCAAACTTGAGGAACACAGTGGAATGAGTGTATTTCCCATCCGATCCCAGTGCCAGTCTTCTACTTCCAACATCTTGACCACGTGGGCCGCAGGGTGGACTTCTATGAGAGGCCTGAGCTGTCTCTGGGCTCCTACGAGTTCTCAGCCACCCTGGACTATTGCAAGGTACGTGTCGACGACAACTCAAACAACACATCTGAGCCTGTCTTTACGGGTTCAGCTAAGGAAATGTCAGCCAGGTGTAACCATACCAAAAATTCACTTTGTGAATACGGTCTGGACGCGCTCCATTGGGAAGTGTTTGCAGTCGTCTCATATATGGCGTAGACCTCTGGTTTATTTTGAAGCTATCGGACAGCCTTTAACCAATCGGTGTTGCTGCATTTGTTTCTATCGTTTCATTTAAATCCGTTTCAAAACAAACAGTTGACTTCAATGTCATTGCGCTAAGCCATCCCCACTGGTTGCTGATTGGTCCACCATCCAGGTGGCTGTGCACATGCTAAAACAAACAGGGTGTCCACACAGCCAAAATTAAGCTGAGAGCAATAGTCGGGTGGTGCCAGGCTAGGGAAATGTTGCACCAAGAGGAGCAGTGATGCTAATGACCTCTAGGCATTTAAAATTGATCCAGAAATGTGTAATGCTAATAAAGAAATAGTACAAGAGTGCCTAGCCTGTAGCATTGCATTAGAGGGCTTGTACTTCCTTCCACTATTAATTAGCATCACCTTTTTATTCAGTGGCAGATGATTACACAGCGGCACAAACATGAAAGTGTTCAGCTGAGGGTCTGTCTAAACTACCATGCAGTATATAGAGCAGTGAGGGAACAGTCCTCGAGGGCCTATGCTATGCGTTAATTTGAGGACAAGACAATAGATTAAGTACAAGCTGGCAAAGATCCTCTTTCTTGTGCTTTGTTTATTCATATTTGGAAAGAGCTATTGCAGCCCAGCTCTTTGACAAAAGCCTTCAAGGTGGGGTTCCTTGTCATCGGCGCTGCCTCCATGGAAACAAAACAACCACAGACTCACACCCCTGTCCCAATCCACTGCACTATAGCGACTCAATGCAAGCCAGCACTGAAACGCCTTTGGTGTTTTGATAGAGGCACAGAAACGGAAGGCAAAAAGCCATAGGGCCCGAACCCATATTAGGGCCTCACAAAGCAAGTTTGTGTGCAGTGCCAGTTGCATGGAAATCTTTATATGTAATTCAGCTATAGATGAGACTGTTATCTGTCCTATACACAGAACAACAAGACTCCCAATCCTCCTGCATACATCTTTATGATTGATGTGTCTTACGCCAACATCAAAAGTGGACTGGTCAAATTAGTGTGTGATGAGCTGAAGACTGTTTTGGACAAGCTGCCTAGGTACGTGCACACGCACGCACACACACACCCATATATTCAAGCAAAATGTATATTGGGCTGTATTGCGTCTTGTTCTTTGTGATATGACAGATCTGTCCTCTCCTGTTCAATAAATCAAGTCTTTCAGTACAGCTATGCTGTGCTTTGAATAACATTAGATATGTTTGGTTGCTTGACTGTTTTATTAAATGCTGAGTTTGTGTTGGCCAGTGTTGTACAAAGTGAAGGATGACTCTGTTGTTATTTAGACTGAGTCACCCTCCCAAGTTTCTGCTTACCCCAGTCAGATCTGCCCTAAAACCGTAAAATACGGACCAGATTCTATTTGCTGTAATTGATCAGCTATGCTATAATCCATTTGGCTATTACATGTTGCTTTTTCCAAAACAATTTGAATGAAATATATCACTACATTGCAATGGAGTCAACCTAACATTTTCCACCTAATCTTTTCCCCCCTACCTTTCCATTGGCCAAGTAATCCAATTCAAACTATCCCTGAATCTTTGTAAAATGTAACGGCTGGTAGTACAATAGTGCCAAATAACCAAAACAAATGCCTTGCCAAATATGGAGTCTCCACAAGCGTAAAGCAAAGTCGGGCAGAAAAGAAATTAGGCCAAGTATTTGTGTGTCATCAGTCGAACATTGCTGCCTGAAGGTTTCCAGGGGTAGGTAGCCTATCAGTGGCGATGGGGGGGTGCCAGGATGGAAAGCAGTAGAGTGTCGACTCCCATCCCTGTAAGGCGTTCTTTACACAGGACGTCTGGGGTGCACATGGCTCCGTTTTGGTGGTAGCCTCTCCTAGAGTGAGCGCTTGATTTATCCTCCAGGGGAATGGATATCACCTGGGCACTCTGGAAATAATGTGGAAACTTTGTCTCTTTCTCCACTCAATTGCTTCAGGGGCTGTATCATTATGTCCATATTTGTCCAGAGCATTACATCATGCCTCAACCACTCCAAATACCCCCCCCCCCCCCCTCCACCCGTCTTCTCCCTATTCACCCCCAGCTGTGTTTAAAATCTGACTTAGCCTCCTTGCATTCTCTTCTCATGCTACTAAATTGAAAACACTCAGCACGTTACTTTTTTCCCCCAAGATGGCCTAGGCAGCAGGAAGAAAAAACCCAGCCAGGTGTATGCTACTACGCCCGGCAGCATTGCCGTTCTGCTTCAAAGGCACACACGTTTCACATGCACTTTAGTGCTGGGAGAGTGAGCAATGTAAACTCCTCTGTAGCCTGTCTTCTGTCTGTCGACCACATGAGTGATGATGCTCATAGACGATGCCTTCCTCACAGTTGACCCAAGCACTTCCTTCATGGCCGGTCTGAGTTACGACATGTCAGAGTGCATGTTCCTTACAGTGCCTGTGTGATTTAGCCAGAGAGAAGCAACACAATCCAGTTAGCTGTACATGTCAAAGAGGAATGCATTTACTTTGATGCCCTGGAGTTGATGTAGAGTTCTAGCTCTGACCCTTGACATACAGGAGACTTTTAACACTGGAGTACTCCTCTTCCCTGGCCTTATAAAACTAGAGGTAGCTATAATGGGTTTATCCCCAGTTGAATTAAATGTTTATGGGCATAATCGGTTGGAAAGAAAAGTGAAAAGTAGCAATCGAACTGCCCATCTAGGGTGGTTTTATTTTTTTTATTATTTGGTTATCACCGTGATTTAGTTAGACAGTTAAGTTTAGACAATAAATAAATAGAAAATACATAATAATGATTGAAAAATTGAAAAATCTTTATTTTATAATATGAAAAAAGACACACAATAATTCAGCATTATACTGTAAAAGTTTTCTTTTAATCAGTATTACCGATTATAATTATTAGCAAATTAAAGGTAAAGTCAGCTATTGCTATTAAATGTAAGCTAATACACTTTTTGTCAAATTCAACAACTAGGCCTTTCTCCTCCCATTTTGCTCTCTTAACGTTTTCTATGAGTGTTGAAAAAATAAGCCGACAGCCCTGGCTCCATAAATATGTAAGTGGTGAACACCACTCGTATAAACAAAGCCATACTACGCTTTGCTTCACAATACATTTTCATGTGTGAGGCAGAGGTGTGCAGGACCGCAGACCGATACTGACTGAGAATAACTTCAAATTCTTTAAATTAATTAATTTTGGTTGATTATTTTTTTTATTAATATTTTCATGAACAACACATCGTTAATAAAAACACTTAGCTGTAATACTTTCCTCCTCCTCCTTTTCTACTGTACTGCAGAGAAAGTAAGTGTCATACAGACGTGAGCATTGTGTGTGTTTTCCCTCCATCCCTTCACCAGAGAGGAAGGTGCAGAGAGCTCACCGATAAAGGTAGGCTTTGTGACCTACAACAAAATCCTCCACTTCTACAACGTGAAGGGCACTCTAGCCCAGCCCCAGATGATGGTGGTGTCGGACACAGCCGAGATGTTCGTCCCGCTGCTCGACGGGTTACTCGTCAACTACCAGGAATCACGCACAGTCATCTGCAAGTAAGATGGCGCTGCTCTTTGCGTTGGGGAGGGGACGGTCATTTGTGATTGTATTGAAACAGTTTGTTCTGAGGGAAGGCAGGTGTACATTTGTTCTTTGAGGTAAACACTCATTAATAGACTTTTAAATGGGTGCTTAACAGCCGTACATGGCTTTTTTTTTTTGTTTGGCATGTTGGATACATATCAATCCACCTTAGTTGCATCAATTAAACACTATAAATACTATAAACACATTTTTTTTACTATACTATAAACAAAACAGGTTTTTTGTAACGTAGGATTTAAAAAAATTTTGGTTTTTTTTTTTGGTCAAGCACAAATCACACCCAAATAACCGGTGTTTTTCATGAAAGAAAACAATTTTCCCTCATACATTCTTGTTATGTTTAATTCACAACCACATATTTCTCCAAGTGATGCCATTTTCAGACAGGGCAGGGCACATGCAGGGTTATGTCTCCAGTCGGGGATATGAGAACATACTGAGCGGCCTGCCACAGCTGTGTAGCAATAGAAGGATTAAATACGCTGACTGAGGTATCTGCCAGACTTTGTAGATAGCTAAACTCTGCATGTTGATGTTTGAGGTGAGCAAAGTTCAGAGTTCAGCCTTGCCCGTATATCAACGTCGATTGCATTATGACTGCTTGTATTAATAGGCCAATGCAAGTACTACGATTCTACTCGATTACATACATGAGATACGATTTCTAGAATGTTTCAAGGATTGTCCTGTCATGTTTAAGCCATCACAAAAAAAGACATTACGTATATGACATTCCCTGCCATGCCTGCCTGTATGCATTCTTGAACGAGATGCCTAAATGCATTCACTAAGTTGCTTTGAACGCATCTGCTAAATAATTGTATACAAAACAACATAGAATGCCAATTACATCATAACATACAATATAGTGTGTATATACTTGTGTATATACAATTCTGACATTTCTCGTGCCACGTTTCTGCGATTAATTACACATATCCCTGTGTGTCCCTTTGTAGCCTATTGGACCAGATCCCTGACATGTTTGCAGACACCAATGAGAGTGAGACGGTTTTTGCCCCCGTCATCCAGGCTGGTGTGGAGGCACTTAAGGTAAAGCCAATGAACATTGTGCTGTGGTATCCAGGGCAGTCTTTTCCCAGCAGACAGTCCACAGAACTCAGCTATGGATAGACGCGCAGCATAACACGTCGCTCTCAGCCCGGTTTCATCGTGTTGTAGTCTGAAATACTAGCTTGGAACTAACATGGTTCCTTCCCTCCGAAAGCTACTCTTCCTTGAGTTTCTTTTTTTGTTTGTTTTCGTGTGGAGTCTAATGGTCGGCTTTACGCCACATAAAATAATGTACTTATTCCTTTAACATTCTGGGCATAAAGCAAGTCTTACATATACTATCAATTGTTTAAACAAGATTCAATGCACTCTTTCAATGCGATAATTTGTTTATTCAAGTAGATAAAAAAAAAAAACAAGGTTGAAGCCAAACCAAGAGGCTGTGTGATTTCCCAATCGCTGTTAAAAGGCAAAGTAATTTGTATCATTCAGTTGCTGTCGGCGTACCCCATAAAAGGGATTGTTTTCATTTGTCAACACAGCCAATATGTCCAAAACTTCCTGACTTTGGCGTTGGCTTGTAAATAGTAATACAACATGTCAGCCCAGTGACTCAAAAGGTCTCCTGCTATTGTGTGTTGGTGTTTATTTTGCAGTCCAACTGAAACTTTTCCATTGACCCGAGGTCAGCGTGTTGGCGTCTATTGAAACAGTTTTCAGCTGGAAACAGTGTTGCAAAAAAAAAAAAAAAAGAACACTGCCGGTGATTTATTCTGAAAAGCTACATGTTTTGACTTTTACATCTTTTTCACAACACTTGATCTCCGTAACATTGCTGTCCTGCTAGAAACGGAGCATGTGGCATTGTTGGAGACCTCAGGCAATAACATTTCTCAACCTCGTCTTCTCTCCAACTCCCCCAGGCAGCAGAGTGCAGCGGGAAGCTCTTCATCTTTCACTCCTCCATCCCCACCGCCGAGGCACCTGGGAAACTGAAGAACAGAGATGACAAGAAGCTTGTCAACACCGACAAAGAGAAGGCGAGTTCAGTGACTCGTCACATACATTCTTAGATTGCCATTGCAGTCTGCAGATACAGGGGTGTGTAAAAGATATGATATTAAACATGAATGAGTTTCTCTAAATGTATTTATCAAATGGGTTATCAGTCACATGGTCATGACCTGTACGCTTTTATTAATGTTTGCTCAATTTAAGATAGCACTTGACATGGAATGACACGGAATGCCGGTGTTACTGCAGTGAATTAAAAGAACAAGTGGGAAATAATGCAGACAAGCATTGTATTGACCTTGTATGTTGACCTCCCAGTCAAGTGTCCATTGACCCTGTTACCTAGAACATATATGTCAATGCTACTGTAGGTTACATACAGAATATGGACTACATTGTTGGTTTTCTACATGCACCGTTGTACATTTGCTTGTGTATTGTATGTACAATGTGTCATATTGTCTCTGGCTACAGTGTGGGTCTCACCCTGGCTGTGTGGCTGTTTCACAGACTCTGTTCCAGCCGATGAAAGGCGTCTATGAGCAGCTGTCTAAGGACTGTGTGGCCCAGGGCTGCTGTGTGGACCTCTTCCTCTTCCCCAGCCAGTACCTGGATATGGCCACCATGGCAGATGTGCCATCGCACAGCGGGGGCTCTGTCTACAAGTACAGCAACTTCCAGGTATACTGTATGAAGCAGCAACTTAGAACGCACGCAACGCAATGCGTATTTGTACAGCATACAGGGTGGGCGTGTGTACGTGAAACGTCTTAAAATGTCTTAGATACACAATTACTAATAAAATGCCTAAAGTTTTAAATTATCTGAAGTTCAGACTGGATGTGTCTTAAATGTTTTTTAAGTAAATTTTCATCGCAAGATTATTTGTTATGCGTGCAATTCTCCTATTGTCGCCCGTAATCTTTTGTCACATGAAACAATGAGTCTGCAATGCCTCGGTAGCCAGCTTGTTCGTAACATTATTTGATAAAATGGTAGAACAACTACTCAGGGTGGTTAAAGCAAATTGCACTTTCAAGTGTTTACTTGAAAAGAGTGTATTTTTTACGTTTGGTGTGTTTTTCCATTGCGTTTAGTCTAGAAAAGGGTATTAAAAAGTCTTACATTTTACTTGTGTGTGCCTGTAGACACATTGATACAGTTTGCAGTCATTTTGTCAGTGTAGGCCATTTACAGTACATTAAAATTAACATATTGTAAGGATGCTTACCCAGTTCAAGACACGATTCTATCAAATAAATAGTATTAGTGATGGCACTGATTATTCAGAACTATAAAGCTTCATATACATAGTTGCTTAAGTGTATAATTCAATTGACTCATATCGAGTGCTTCATTCTAAAGGAATAGAAAAATTGAATAGTATTCTCCCAGCAGTGAAACGTTGCCTGGAATGGTGAGATTAACTCCCCCTGGTGGTGACGGTGTGAATGTGAGCGTATACATTGCTATTAATGAGCACGTGCTTCCTGATGAACAGGTGGAGACAGATGGGGAGCATTTCCTGCGAGATCTGCAGAAGGACGTGGAGAAGTCGATCGGTTTTGACGCCATCATGCGCGTTCGCACCAGCACAGGTAAGGGGGCAACACTGCTAATTCGTACTTATTTACCACAGATATATTACATTATTCCTTACTACGTTAGGAGAAGATTACAGCAACCAAGGGACAGAGACTGAGCTCAGGTTGGCTGCCCTCTTTCAGGTTTCCGAGCGACCGATTTCTTCGGGGCCATTCATATGAACAACACCACAGATGTGGAGATGGCAGCGGTGGACTGCAACAAGGCGGTTACCGTGGAGTTTAAACACGATGACACACTCAGCGAGGAGACCGGAGCACTCATACAGGTACACGCTCACAAACTACATAGTAAAACATGGTAGCGTAGCATTTATGAAAGCATTGAGGAATATTACTTTGTTTTCTCACCGTTAAATTAATTTCATATTTCATCACGGATTTGACGATATATCCAGTTGTTTGAGTTGAGTTATACTTATTATTATTCATGGTTCGGTCATGACTCGCCTTCTTTGTCTGCTTTCCCAGTGTGCCTTGCTGTACACCACCATTAACGGGGAGCGACGCTTGCGCATCCACAACCTGAGTCTGAACTGCAGCTCTCAGCTGTCAGAGCTCTACAAGAGCTGTGAGACCGACTCACTCATCAACTTCTTCGCCAAGTCAGGTGACTGCCGTTTAACACTCCTGTGAACGCATTCAGCATCAAGACAGTACTTACTACTTTGACATCGACATTAAGGCTTTGAAAATAATACTAAAACTATACAAATACAAGCAGTATAAACCTTAATTTACAATATTTATCTTTGCACAAACATTTTGGTTAAAACTACCGGTAGATTAAAGTATTTTTCCGGTATCGTAAATACAATACAAGATATTTTCTTCATGCCGTTTAACAAGCTGTTATTTGAAATGCCAAAATGCCAGAAAGTGTCTGTCACTGTATGTAAGCAGTTTGTGTATGGACAAAAACATCATACCAATTTGTGATAGTGTACTCACTTCTAGTTGCAATACTTTGTTCACAGAATTATTCTGAGAAACCTTCAGATTACTGACCTTCTATTGACCTCTTCTTTCATCAGCCCTAACATTCTCAAATGTCTTTTTTTTTTAATTAAAATAGTTTTAATCCTTCCCCACATGATCCCTCTGTAAATTCCTGTCTACCAATTAAGCCATTCTATTGTCCTCTCCATTAAACCATATTTGTACCCGCCCACCTAGCTTACCGTGCCATACTGAACCAGCCTCTGAAGGGCGTCAGAGAGATTCTGGTCAACCAGACTGCCCACATGCTGGCCTGCTACAGGAAGAATTGTGCCACCCCATCTGCTGCCAGTCAGGTGAGCGCAGCACTGGTGAAATATCATTATTAGAGCATGGGGCCTATCAATGAATGATAATTCTTTTAATGTTTCAGACTAGCCTAGACTAGCCCATTACTACACATTCCTGCTTCAAACTACATAGGGTCATTTACATTTAAATATGATTATTATGAATAGCCTATACAATGTTGAGGCATTCCTATGATAGACATCATGAAATGCCCTCATAGCCTATATAGGACTTGAAGCTAGGATACAATCAGACCTCTGTTGTTCTCACCCTAACTAGTTCTGTTAATTCACTGACACGTTTTAATGAATACCGTAACACTCTGTGACTCCTGACAGTTAAACCTCAATTGCTTCTATACTGGGAAAAGCTCCCCCATGTCATACATTATGATGCTAAAGAACAGAATTATCTGTCAAATTACTAATTACATTATTACAATGACGCATTAAACAGTAAACACAATGTGTAATTAAAAACTGACTGTATATGATTGTACATCCTGCTCCTGTGGACAGTATTGCGTTGACCTCACTGTTACTGTCTGTCTTGACAGCTAATCCTTCCTGATGCAATGAAAGTGTTCCCGGTCTACATGAACAGCCTGATGAAGACCGCCCCGTTGGTGGGCAGCACAGAGCTGGCCACTGACGACAGAGCCCACCACAGACTGTCTGTAATGGCCATGGGGGTGGAGGAGACTCAACTGCTGCTCTACCCTCACCTGCTGCCGCTGGTGAGGCGCTAACTAGAGGGACCTAGCTTGCACTGTGCGTAGAAGACATGTCTGTTGGTGTAGCGCATCACATCTACAGTAGCATCATTACACAGCAGACTAGCTAGAGGGACCTAGCTTGCACTGTGCGTAGCTGACATGTCTGTCCGTGTATCATTACACAATAGAACAAGCACAAGTATGTCACTGTATTTAAATACACATGACAATGCAGTACATTTGGACTGTTTTAGTCTGTAAGGCATTTAGTTGACTGGGATCTCCCTTTTCTCACTTCTGCCCCCTCTGGCCAAAATACACACTACACCATTAATGACACATCTTCATTAGTCACATTATGTTCCTATTCACGGGGCCAGGTAGACGTATCAGATTCTTTGTATGTAGTGTATTAGCTTACAATTAGCTTGCAATAGCTGACTATAACTTCACTAATCAGGGCTACATATCAGACAACAGTTGCAGCAGTGTGTGTGTTTACCACTGTTGCACACCCTTGCCTTCCCCATGGCAGCACAACATGGACTTTGGCAGCGAGGCGGTGCCTACTCCGGTGCGTTGCTCCGAGGAGCGTCTGGCCGACGCTGGCATGTTTCTGCTAGAGAACGGACACGCCATGTTCCTCTGGCTGGGCCAGGCCATCCCGCCTGAGCTCATCCAGTGCATCTTCAACGTGCCTTCTCTGGCCCACCTCCCAGCAGACATGGTCAGTGGACTGTTTCATCACGACGTCACGTTGAGTAACTGATGCAATATGTGTTATGGGTAGATTTCAGATACTGTATGTGTGTACACGCACACACACTGTACACAATACTGTATACATACACGGCTATTCGTCTACCAGGCTAAAGTCTTTATTATTAAGAATAATAATAATACATTTTATTTTTAGACTACTGTTACGACCTGGCTCCTGGGCCGTAAACCAAACAAACCCAAACAAACCAAACACTTAACTAACAAACTAAATAACA
>JAODUH010023181.1:0-24741 GCA_027564835.1 Typhlichthys subterraneus
GTCTCAAGCCCGCAGAAGAAACCAACTGATCACCAGAGATTTAGGTGTGAGCAGAATGTGAGCTCTTTTTAGACTCTTAGGTCTAGGATCGACTAAAGCATAGATGCAGAAATCTAGTGCAACCTTGTAACACACACACATGTTATCAGCACTCTGATTATGATACTAACTCCAAATATAAGCATTTAGACCGTCCAAAAGCAAACCATAGATGCAGGATAATATTGGTGTGCTATAGAAAAACAAGCAAGCAATATCTATAAAGAGTTGAAGATACATGTACAGAAGTAATTTATTTAGATTCACTTTTAGACACCACACGGACAAGACAGAAATAGCAATGTTAGAATTGCATTGCAAATATGTGGTGATAACATTGCTTGTGCAATTTTAGAGACACCATCTATATTCCAACACAGGCTATGCTCAAACGCTTGGTCGTTCAGAGCCGGTATAATCTTATAGATTGTCTTGTAATACCCCGGCCTGATTCTTTGTATGCTATCCGTTGTTATTTTGCCGTCAGTCGTGTTTCGATAACTATAAAAGCCATCCTCAGGTTGTACATTAAACCAGCTTCGAGGGTAGTGGATCTCACTTAATCCTACTTCCCATGCACCCGTGAAATTCAAGGGTCTGGCTACACCGTAAAATTGCCTATGGTATTATTTTTGAAGGTCTCTGCACTTGCGTTGCTTAAAAGCGTAACATAGAAGCCCCTCTCTTCAGCCATCACAGAGCTAGTTGAAGTCCTATTTTTAAATGTCTTGTACATCTTTGGCCATTACCCACGAATTGAATTTGTCTAGCCAGTTCCGCCATTTCACAAACTGACATTTTTGACCTTTGCGCATTTCCTGTTTTATAATTTTTTCTACAGGGTATATTTTGTCTTTATCAACCATCACCTTCTGTAACTCTGCCTCGTAGAATGTACCTTGAATGGGCTCTCCATCATAGTCTTTCAATACACCGGGGGCATGCGTGGTATGCACTCTGACACGGTAAATGTTTCATCGGTGTAATACACCGCGTAGTTTAGAAATTCTCATGATGTCGTCCATATTAAATTTCATCGTGACTGTACGTATGGGCGATTTGCCGTACAGGTTTTCAAAGACCTGCCGTGCATTTTCAGTCATCACCTCTAGAGGCTTCATTTTAATGCTCTTGTGATAGCTATGATTATAACTTTTTACTAAATCTTGAAGAACATCCACATATCGCTGGGTATTTTTAGCAGTAAAGAACCTCCACATACGCGTCTTCAAAGTACGGTTAAATCTCTCAACGACCGACGCTTTCAAATCACTAGCTGTTGCTAAATGTATAATATTGTTCTTTTTCCATGAGCTGTGCAAACGTGCCGTTAAACTCTTTTCCTGCATCCGTCTGTACTTTCTGAGGGACCCCACTTTCTTTTAAAACGTCAGAAAAAGCCTAAGTGACTTCTACACCTGTTTTGTTTTTTAGGGTTTGTACATAGGCTTTTTTTGAAAATATATCTATTACCGTTAGCATATATTTGACCTTGTCATTATGCTCCGTCAGGGTCTGCATGTCGCATAGATCAGCCTGAAACTGTTTCAGGGGCCTAGTTGCAAAAACTTTATTTCTGGCAAATGTTATCCTCGCAGGTTTATGTAATGTGTATGCGTCCTCACCCTCTAACCACTTTTTAACGTTACCAATATTTAGTATT
The DNA here is from genome assembly GCA_027564835.1 of Typhlichthys subterraneus. NCBI lineage: Eukaryota > Metazoa > Chordata > Actinopteri > Percopsiformes > Amblyopsidae > Typhlichthys > Typhlichthys subterraneus. The sequence goes on from JAODUH010023181.1 coordinate 1,703, forward strand.
TCTCCAGTTTGATCACGTATAGCTCTGCTCAATCGATCGGCTCCTCCAAATGACCCAGGGTGTATTGGTTTGTAACAAGCGCTCTTCATTAACACTTCCTCATGCTTTTGACGATCCATTGTAATGAGTAATAAAAAATCACAACTGTGCTTTTAAAATGTTTTTATTATTATAATTGTTATATAGGTTCATATATGTTTATTAAATCAATAAAATAATACATCAAACATGTTAAGGTTAACAGAATTTAAACTTTAATATATGTTGAAGATAAAAAAACACTATTGAAACTTTTATTTATTTATTTATTTATTTTTATATACGTTAAATTAAAAAAAAAATGTTTAGACTACCAATATTGAAACTTTAATATATGTTGAAAAACACATTTAACATTTTATAATCATCATTAATTTTAGAAGTACCTCAGAATGATTATTTTCCCTTATACCAATCAAAATACTCTCCAACAGAAATTGTGGATTTACCTCCAGATTGCTTTTTATTCTATAGCAGACAATGTCCGCTACTAACACATACAGACACAGTAAATGGTAGCGGTGAAAATTTGAAGATGAAACCATGTCATTCACCACTCCACATACAAGTGTGTCTATAGGGCCTCTGATGTCTTGAGCCACTCGTAGCACCTCGTGGTTCCAATTGACGGCCTTGCAACTTCGTACATCATCCATTAAAGTTTCCAGCTTTTTCACATGTTCCTCGCATACACCCTCAGTTGTGCTATACAATAATTTGTCTCCTACTAGATTTTCAATAACTTTTTCAACTAAAGCAGTCAGTTCATCTTCAGCTCTTGCATAGATGCTTACTGTGCTCATGGCTGTGCTCATGGTTTCACCCATCGTCGGCCCACAAGTCGTCGATCTCTGCAAAATTGAGCGGAGGGGTCAGGTTGTCCACAGGTAGATTTGTTTGAATCACAGTGACGAGGACGTCTTTGCAGCCTGCTACATCATGCAGAAAGGCCTCTACGGCCCCGAAAACTCTCGTTATCGCTATAGAAATCCCCCGATCCTCTAACACCTTGTGGTAGATGTTTAGTAAATTACACTTCCACAGCTTGACATTAATGGCCTTCGCGTGTGTGCTATAGTAGTAACGGTCACACTCAAAGAAAACTTCATCATGATCATAGTACTCCACCTCCTCGTCTTCATCATCATCAGAGGGGGTGTGACGAGATTGTGGGGGTGTAGGAGCCGTCGTGCAAGCCTTGTACTCTTACATGGTTATGAAAGCTTTATAGTGAGCGTCCTTATATATGCGATGCTTGGGAGGTGGGCGGGGATTGTGGGAGGGGTCTTATGATGAAGCTGTCAGCTTGGGAAAAAATAAATAGAGTAGAAATATCAACGGATAATAGGGAAGGTGTTTATTACATAATGTGCACGTTTTCTGGACCCAATTTTCTGCATTCCAGGAGGTAGATATTTTTCAATGTCACGATTATCCCCTAGAGTGTCTGATTCGATGGCTTCCTGCGGTGCACCATCAGCGACCACTTCGTGGGCACGTTTTCCACCATCAATGTAGACGCCTTTTCCCCCACCAACGACATCTTCCCCCTGAGACCCGTCAATCTGTAGATTTCCGTAGGGCCGTTGACCCCCCTCGCGTTGGTCAATATACCAATGTTTGATTTGGTTAAATAGACCCCTCATTTTCTCAAAGTCGTCTTCACAAATGCAAATAAAACTTAAAGGCTTAAAACACTGCTCTTTTTCAGCCACATGGACCGGTGTGAAATCGGGCCCTGTTAATGCCCTAATGTTAGAGCAATAACGTATCAGTAAGTAGGTCCTTGATCTACTGCAATCCATGCAGAAAGATGCGTTGAGGTCTCCGTCTGCAATGAACCGGCGGCTAGGTAGAAAATAAGAGGCTTTATTTTCAATGTAATGCATCATCTCTTTAACAAAAGAGTCCAGCAATAAAAAATCTACGTAGGTTAACTTCAAGAAGGGCTTATACATGTTGAAATAGGAATCACCCGCTTCCAAGTTGAACATTAATATGCTACCATCATCAGATGGTATATATCCTAAGCGATGCTCATACTTCAGTTTACAACTTCGAGGGGCCATGTTTGCAATCTTCACAGTTTGAAGTCTCACTGCAAAGTGAGCTTTTTTTTAAAAACATTCTCGGGCCCACAACGTGATGTCACACTACAGGGAGGGACGACTAAACGCGTGGGGCACTAATGATTGGCTAAGAATAGAAAATTCCCACGCTCAGGGACACCTCCCACCATGACGTCACACTACAGGGGAGGGACGACTAAACATGTGCAACACTTATGATTGGCTAAGAATAGAAAATTCCCATGCTCAGGGACACCTCCCACCATGACGTCACACTTTAGGGGAGGGCCAACGACCAGATGGGGCTGGACCGGAAGTAGAGGCGGGACTAATACCGGATTGGGGCTGGACTGGACATAGGGGGCGGGACTAGGGGCGGGGCACCTGTCACTTTTGAAAGGGGGCGTGTTTGATTGAAGCTACACCTTATATCTCTCTATAATGTAAAGATGGTAAAGGTGCTTTTTAATTGTCACATACACATACATGTTGTGAAATTCATCCTCTGCATTTAACCCATCCCTCAAAGGAGCAGTGGGCAGCTGCTATGCAGCGCCCGAGGACCAACTCCAGATAGAAGCCAGTGTCAATGGTCATATGGCACTGACTGGAATGTGTATGTTGCATAGCGTCATTGATTGTAACGACTGCAGCACAACTGGCTTGCCACTGTTACACATGGCCATGGACTAGGCTATCAACACTGGTCAACATATTCCTATATGATCAATGGTCAATAGTACTATCCAGTTATGCGCAGGGGAATTGTCAAGCTTTTAGCGAAAATGCAGAAATGGTGCACATTATACATCCTCAAAGTTTAGAGGGCGGCGGGTTAGTCGTATTTTTGTAGCTTTTCCGAAGCCAAAAAAGAAAGAGGAGATACCATCATAAACCCACACAAGAAAAGATTATGGAAAGGGATAGTATCTGAGGTTTCAAGGGGGAAACTAACTTTACTGTACGGTAAAATAACATTACTTTGGGCTTTCCGGTTTTTATGCAATTATGAGATCTAGATTATGACGCTCAAATAATTTACATTAATTATTCAAATTTGGATATTTACTGTATATGCCAAATTTCATTGCATATTCTGTCCATTTGCGGCCCATTGTGGGAAGTGCCATTAAGCATGGTCTGTGAACACATTCCCATATCAAATATTCTAATGTCATGTCGAAGCATCATGTTGACTGTTTGCTGGCTATGATGCTTCATAAATCTGACAAAAAAGAAACCATATGTGTAGAACGAGACATAAATATGCGTACAGTACATTATATATTTAGATCAGATTTTACACCACATTGACAAAAGAAGCCCCAGCTCAAATACCGACACTGTCAGCTGTGTATTTTTGACCAGCCACAGATTGTGGTTGACGAGTGGTAAACAGAGCAATAGCACTGACTATTATACGGGTAACAACACCTCCCTGACAACCTCCGGTGCTGCTGACTTATCTAATTATACGGTATTCCCACCTGGAAAGATAGAAAAGGAAATTATTGTTCAAAATTAATATGATGTGCAGCAGAGAAGGGCCATTCAAAAACATGGGTACATATCAGTCTATTATTACACCCCACAACAAAATGTTGCTGAATTGAAGGAACACTGCAGTTGCAGAACAAGCTTGCATGCTCCTAAATTATAGGTGGATGCAGTGATGCTGCGAAAAATTGGTGGTGTTTTAACTTGATCAAAAGAGAAACAACCCTCCCTTCGATGCCATAGGGTGCTCCCTCAGAAGCGCCCCAAATTGTTTATGCATTGCCAAGGCTGGGATAGTGTTGTTTCGTGCGGTCTGCACCACAGTGTTTGTGTGTCCGTCTACAGAGCCAGGGCTGTGTAAACACCTGATTTCCTTTCAACGAGCACACAAAACAGACCGCTAGTGGGCCGTAAGGAGACGTTTGCTGATTACAAAAAGTGTACAGATAGCTTATTATGATCGCTGTTTATACAGACAGGACCTACAACAGTTTAGGATGAACGGGTTATGTTATATAGGCCAGCATCCTGGAGATCACCTGCCCTCGGCAACCGGGCAACACGGTGGCTCAGGGGATAGCACTGTGGCTTCACAGCAAGAAGGTCCTTGTTTCGAACCGCAGTCATCCCGGCCTTTCAGTGTGGAGTTTGCATGTTCTCCACTATCAAAAAACATGTTTGGTTCACTCTCCAGTCAGTGCCATCTGACCAGTGACACTGGATCCAATCTGGAGTTGGTCCCCAGGTGCTGCACAGCAGCTGCTCACTGCTCCCTTGAGGAAAGGGTTAAATGAAGAGGATGAATTTTGCTATGTGTATGTGACAATAAAAGCACTTTACCCCTTACCTGCATGTTTTAGTTGCCTCCCTGATTGAGAAACACTGACATAGGCTGCTTTCTTTCCTTGTCTTTTTTTAAACATCTGTAACGTCCAGGGTTGCGGCTACAGGTGCCGCAACCCGTTGCCTGCGTCGCCAGCGCCTCGCACCCACACGTGCAATCAGACGATTGCAGTCAGCCGTGTGGGTGTGAGGGCATATAGGCTGGTGACGCCGGGCTGGGCGTTGCAGGTTATTGTTCGTGTTCCTGTTCATGTGTTTTGTTCCACGGTACGTGACTCTGTACGCCGAGCGGGGGGAAGGGCGTGCAAACGAACGAACAAACGAAAAACAACACACGGGTACCAGGAGAGCTACGAGACCTGTGGCTCGTCCTTTAATAGAACAGAAAAGGGAAACAAACACAAACTCCAAAACGAACATAAACGGCGTACGCAGTATGTACCATGTGTAGTCTAAAATGTGCACCATTTAGGCATTTCCCCTAAAAGCTTGACAATTAAATTCCCCTGCGCATAACATAAGTTTGTACATTGTACATCTTGGACGGGGTTTGCTTTTTTTTGTTTTAAATAGGGAGATATATAATAGCGTGTGTTGTTAACCAGTGATCTTGTTGGCATGTTGACCAATGTAGAGCCTAGTCTATGTCATAACCATGTGTAACGATAGACAGTTGTGCTGCAGCCATAAATTACATAAATCTTAATAACTTTCTAGTGGCAACCTTGTAATGTGTTTTGCTTTTGTGCTGGGGAGCGGGGTTTCCAGTCCCGGGTGGGACAGATTTCACTTTGGTGTCATATTTGGTTTTAATAACTAAAAGCATAGTTGTACAGGCTTAAAAGTTGATATTTAATTTTAAATATACAGTATATAATTTCAACTGGCTGTATTTTGTTGAACAGTGCTCTACAGCCGACGGACTGCTCCTATGAATGTATGTGAAGTGTCTGCTGTGCGTCCTGAGGGTAAATGGAGAGAGTGAGCACCCATGTTCACAGTCGGTGTCCATTGGCAGCTGCAATATTAAATAAATTATTGCATTTTAGCATTGGTCTGCTCTTCCGCAAGTGTATGAGAACCTAATGTGTATCTTCAAGGGAAGGATGTAGAATCCATCACAGATTTCTTTAGGCAAGACTGTGATATGCAAGCCTGCATCTGTCTTTAAAATATCCCAGTGGCAAGACATCTGAGGGTTTTCACAATTTGAAAAGGAGAGGTACCAACTTGACCCCAGGATCCCACAGAATGTCCCTTGGAAGTCTATCTTCTTATTAGCAATTTGTCATCATTATGGGAGGAAATCAATTAGCATGGTCCCTAAAGACACTCCAATATGATCATTGGGGTGGCAGGATCAGATTGTGGTTGGACATCCTTTCTTGGCCTAAGCATCCTTGTGCTAGCTGTCTAACCCCTATCGATGTAACTAATCAAACTTGGTTTAGAAAAGTGTCCGCTGAATTAATTGTAAATCAGTTGGTTATGATTTGGCGGAAATTGGCTATAGGTCGAGGTGAGCAAAATACTGTATTATTAAGAATAGGACCCACATTTAATTGGTTCACTACATTTGTACAGATATCTAATGCAAAAATATTCCATATGCCTTCTGTAGCATATGCTAGTGTTTGTTTTCTGGTTGCGGTGACAGATTCAGCTGTAGTGTGCTTTGGGCTGACTTTGATGGATATTTGGGAGTTTTAATTAAGAAAGGGTTTAAATATTAAACAGTTATTATATCTCTTTTTACTAATGCACCTGTTGTTTTATTCCCTCTTTCTAGTGTTTTTCTTAATAAAATAATTTTTCCTGCATGGGCTTTATCTGTCATTATAAATGTTTCAGCTCCATTTCATTATAAAATATGAAGTGCATTAGACTGAGCTATTCATCTTTTAAGATAGTAGCACTAAACAAATTGTAACTCTTTAGTTTCCAGGTAATTCTTCTTTATGTTGTATTTATACACTGCTGTTATTATTATGCAACCATTTAAAACCTGAGCAAGGTGCTTTTCTAAAATCATTTTTTTCTTTGCGTGCGTGTGTGTGTGTGTGTCTGTGTATGCATAATGCTGTGCACTTAAAGCATACTAAGCTCTCAGCATGTTGGCAGAGTCCTTTCATCTTCAAAGTGTGGTTTGAATTTGACACAGTTTTTGACCAGCACAGCTGGTGATGTGGTGTTATTTAAGCTCTGGTGTGAGCGCTGCTCATAATACTGGGGGTTTTCACTTACATAGGACTACAGCAGTGCAGAGATATATCAGCATAATCATCTCTTGAAGCACACAATTAACACCACCAACCAGTAGGCAGACCAATAGGTTTTGACCAATAGGTTTCACAATGAATTCTGTTATAGGCTTCTTAGTGATATGTCAAACACGCCCAAGCAGAAAATGAAATTCCTCGGGACAGCATCTACAGTACATAAGACGTTTTTTTCTTTCTTTCACACATACTGTAGATGCACACTAATAGCACTCACATGCAGCACACACACACACACACACACACACACACACACACACACGCACAACTCTTAGGCCTGTGGCTTTGTAAACCATCTAATAGGCCTCTCTGTTCAAAACCTTCCACCAATCAAAAGGATGATTTCTGTCCTGCAGTTTTGACCTTTGTCCGACCTCTCCACTGCAACAGCTCTCCCACACAACTACCCACACACGCAAGCTAATTATGTGTTCATTTTTCATGTATTTTAACCTATGACTAATTACAGTGCATACAATCAGTAGGCTACATATTGGAAACATGCAGTGATATAGACTATGCACATTTTAACTATTTTTAGTAGTACAATTCTTAGCAAAGGTTCTTGGTAAAAAAAAAAAAAAAATTTCCCTGTTGTTGCAACTGTTCTATTAGCTATTAGAATTGTATTTTTTACACATTTGAAGTACCTATCCTGAATGCATATTTATTAGCATTGGGTCCCACCTGATAGAAAATATGTATATAGTTCAGCAGGGGAAATAGAGAATCATTGCTTATTCAAATAAAGGAATTCTTGCCAGTACAAAGCTGTGTCTCATTGTCCTCAGAAAGCCACATTTGTAGAGTGCTTACGTAACACCTCTCATACCAGAATAAAATGAAGTTTGTCTCTCCCTCGTCACTGCTGGAAACCACGTCAATATAATCAATTATATAACCAAATAGTACTGAGTGTACAGTCAGATTGAATCATTAGTTTTACTTTGCCCTGAACATGGAATTCTAAAGAAAAGTAATTGTGTGCATCCTTCTAATGGACCTTTCGTCAGAGTTTGATTGACAGACAGTTTGACTAATCAGAATTTGATGTTGAAGCCCCGCCTGCCTGCCCTGCCTGCCTATCCCACCTATCCCCCTGCCTGCCTGCCTGTCTGCCTGCCTGTCTGCCTGCCTAAGTACCTGCCTGCCTGCCAATCCGCCTGCCCATCCCCCTGCCTGCCTGCCTGCCTGCCTGCCTATCCCCCTGCCTGCCTGCCTGTCTGCCTGCCTAAGTACCTGTCTGCCTGCCTGCCTGCCTGCCCATCCCCCAGCCTGTCTACCTACCTGCTATTTTTCCTGTTGTGAAATTAAAGTATTGACATAAAACCCCCTCTGGGGGTTTACACTCACATGCACATAGAGTAACACAGAGTTGCCTAGGCTGAGACTATGGAACATGTAGACAACAGATCTCCTACTAACTAGATGTAGTCTACAGATCTTTAAATTTCCTGGAGACATGTAAAAAAACGAAACTATTGCTATGGATTTGGATGCAAAATCACAGGGCAGCCAAACACATTTGTTATAATATATTTACTATACTGTATCCATTTTAGATTTGTAAGAGATGTCAATCGTAACCGGAAGAATGTAGTAGCCTGTCTGCAGTTTACCTGATAGCTACTGTATTGTTCTCCCTCAGTCATTTGTCGTAGGCGTTTGCTGTCTGAATAGTTTCACTTTACCTTTATTATGATGCGTTGCAGCATTTCTCATTAATTGAAATACAATCTCAAATGAAAGCAAAGACTTAACAGTAGGATTAACTATCATATCACTACTGTAGTAAGCCTGTTTTTTTAGATAAGCATTCACAATGTACTGGTATGACCCAGCGATACAGTAAATGTTTTATAATCTTTCATTTATTTTTATTAAATAGTACTTGATTTAAATGAGAAAATTTGCCAAACCAAGTAGCTAAATCCGGGTGTTTTCCGATTTATCCCATTATTGTTAATGACACAATGTTGGATGTATGGATGTTATCAAAGTTGTATCTGATGTTATGGTCAGCTCAGAGCCATGTGGGTCAGCTGTACGACACTCGCCGTGGCTACCTCGCTTTTGGCGAAAGGTCCATAATTTATCTTGAGTGCATCTAAATATCTAATTTATCCTCTCAAATATTCATGTATCATTAAATAACATTGATATTAACGTTGATATCACACAGTATGCAAGCAGTTTACCATTTCAACTAGAGTAGGGGTCGGCAATAAGGTTTTGCCTCAGGCCAGTTTCGTTCTGTACCATTAGATGGAGGGCCAGAATAATAATAATAAAGTAATGTAAATAAAAAAATTTGGTCTGACACCAACCACTTCAACAGATGCGCTGGGCTATGTACAATGCTATAATACTAGATCACTCTTGTTTACTACTTTAATACTCATGTTTTTAAACACGCCAACAAACAGCATATATGTTTGTACAAAACCCTGCTTGCAGGAGAGAAGTAAACTCATATCATGATGTGTGTATTTCGGGGTTAGGGTTAGTAAAGTATAAATCAAGGCTTGAGAAGCAGACTTAGCCTACTGGTATACCTACCCATGGGTTTACCTTGGCGTCCACTAGGAGTTGCCGCATTCACAACATTTCATTTTTATTTTATTGTGGATAAGTGATGTGAAACTAAACATTAGATTATCAAAATAATCTGGCAAACCAGATTTTATTGCTGGCGGGCCATTTGCCGACCCCTGAACTAGTGTCACGTATAGAAAAGCTGCCACTATCTACCTTTTATAAGCAATATCACACGAGAGGGAGTGTGTAATACTGAATATCAGCATAGCTGGGATTCGGTTGTAGATACGAAGTGTCAAAGATAATCACCCAACTGTGCTGATATTCAGTATAACAGCATGACCTTGAGCGTGATATTGCTTTTATGCAATAGTTAGACTAGCGCCATTTAAGGGACAACAGATATTATTTGTTTGTTTAATAGTTCTGCAATTTGACTTGGATTGGACTGTTGCCAGGCAACACATAAACACTTTACTGCACACCAACTTGCTACTTTGTGTAGGAGAGGCCAGCTACTTTGTATCATGTACTATACAATTATCAGAATGTTCCCATTTATAATGCGACTGTGTGTGTGTTGGTATGAAGTCAATGTTTCTGTATGGATTAAACTGCAGCCTCCGACAGTAAGGGATTACATTTTGGCCTACAGTACATGCTGTTGGTTTGCAGGATCAATCGAACCTTACACACACGTAACATAGCCCAACTTCCAAAGTGTTATATTATGTAACAGCATGCTTTGTTCTGCCAAAACCATGTCTTTCTCACAGAGAGATATCTGTATGTTTAAACACACACACACGCGCGCACACGCGCACACACACACACACACACACACACGCACACACACACATTGTTTATTTATTTATTTATGCATGCTTGCTGTCCTGGGGCCAGAATTTGTGGTGGCGAGCACCAGCTATAATGTGAGGCATGCCAGTCTATTCTCTTGTGAACACATTCTTTCATCACCCGGGGTGTTCGCATTGCGATTCTCGGCTCTCTGTGTCTCAAACACTGCCTGCTTATCTAGTGTTGTTAGCTCAATGGTTTGAAGACGTAGACAGAGTCCTTATAGCATTATGACGCTCTCTGGATAAGGTTCAACATTAGCAGACAATCTAGGTCTAGGCAATAGCGAGATCCCTAAAATATGTTTAGTTACACACTAATAATATTTCACATTGTACTGTGTAAATGTTTAATCCTTTGCATGTGTGTGCACTGCTGCACTGCTGCACTCTGCACTCTGCTCTGCAGAGTGCAGAGTGTACGTGCATTGTGCTCCCACTATAGGCGATATTGATAATGCACCATGCGTTGACTTTAGACCAGTTTTTTCATCAGTCTGAAACTAGCAAAGACACTTGTGTTCCTGCTTTTAGCTTCATTGCGCCTTATGTAAAATAAGGCCCTATTATAGTGTGTGATTATTGTTGTTGTTGTTGTATAGTTTTTTTCTTGTAAGACCGATAAGTCACTTAAAAAACGTTCTCAGAATCCACCTTAGTACCGCAGTCACTGATTTCCATGCCTCTTAGAATTTCCACTAATAGCCTGGTTCATAGTCTACGCAAGCTACGTGGATGCGAACCCAAGCGCAAGGGATACGCACGTAATTTCAATACATAAAAAACGCAGTCAGTTGGTGCATTGAGCCTTTTCAGATGTGACACTTTCATCCAGCAGGGTATAGAAGAGCACATGTTGACTTGTCAAGTTAAAACTCAAATAACCTCCTGAAGACAATTCCATTATTTTATTAGTCCTCAAATGCCAGAGTTAAAATAATATATAATGACACCGTCCTGTACATAGTCATACGCTCACATAACTGCATTTTTTGAGCATTTACTCAATGTAGGCTCGCACAAACAGGTCACTTATCTGCTTCTACTTAATTTTTATAGCTTCCCTATCAAATTTGGAGCCTATTTTTCTCCACACAATATATCTACTGTATTGCAGCAGATCGCTTACATAGCACTCAGTATCTTATATCGAACAAGATTATACAAACGTTCCTAGTTAGTTGCTATCTCTTTAGCACTTCTTCCATGGTAGAGTAATACAATAGAGAGATGGCACATTTTTCCCAAATTGCAGGTGCACTTATGTTACATTACTAAAATGAGGAAAACACATTTTGCTATGCAAGTACGCATCAAACCCTCCTTGCGTAGCTCGATGCAGCCGCATAGCTTGCGTAGACTATGAATCGGCCCTTATACAGCTTCTGTGTGACACTAACTCTAAACTCTAACTAAGCTCTCTAACTTCAACTTTTCTATCCTTTAAAAAGAGAAACTTGCTTATTTTCTCCTGTCTTTGTTAAGCTCTTAGAATATGATCACTTTGTTGGTACACAGTAGGCTTCTAGCAATTACGTTGTATTTCTGGAAATTGCATGCCATAATGATAATGTACTGTGTAGCTAAGTTAACCATGTACAACACGCTATCATTATCCTAACCGCTAGAGAACATATATACATCAACCTGCATGTCTGACAGCAATAATGGAACCATTGCATCTTCTAAATTCTGTTTTAAAATACAAACCTGCCATGCATACCCTCTAGTGTGGCTTATGAGCAGGTTGTATGTGAGAATTTCCTTTTCTCAGCGTTGATTTCCTGTCAAATGGTCTGCATTTATGTCATGCAATGGTCAGCGCTTTTCCAACCTTCCAGCCACTCAAAGTGTTTTATAATGTAGCCTCACATTCACCCGTTCACACACACATTGATGGTGATGTCAGCCATGCAGGGTGCCACCTGACCACCGGGGGCAGTGAGGTGTCTTACTCAGGGACACAGACACCTGGTGAAGAGTTAACAGGATTCAAAAAAGCGACTGCTCCATCACCGGTCGCCCCGCTCTATCCACTGCCACACTGCCGCCCTATAGTGTCAGTGTCAATCTGGCCCCTCTCCAGAGACACTGCTGTGACCTGTCAGGCTAACGGCTGCCCTACACTGGTGATTAAGTGCTTATTTATTCCTCAACGGAGAAAGCCCGCATCACCATGGTCCCAACATGCATGTAAGCCTGCCAGTGGTTTGTTTTTTGGAAGTTTTTTGGGAAAATTGGGTGTAATTGGGACCACTGTTGCATGTTATAAACCATTTACACTCACTTGAAATAGATACTGAAAATGTTTTGTAGGTAGAACAGTAACTATTGTAGCTACATAGAGGGTAGCAGAGGCAACGTATGGCCACTACCCATAGGGTAGGTTGACGTCTCTTTTTCCCAGATATGTCTACTTTTTGGACGGGTTCACACGGGTTTTTCTAAATCGCCAAAAATGTCAGGGATTTGGCTTTTGCTTTCATTTTGTGTACATTTTTGCATTGAATTGGTCTCGCCTTTTCAAACACCATTATTGATTTGTAGGGTGCACTGATCTGTATATTTGTTTGGGCTGATACCGATTTCTGATTTTCAGTCTGCAAAATCAGCCGATATGTACTAATTATATAATTTTTAGATTTATTCATAAATGTAAGAAAATGTTTAGCTCCTGAAAATCTTTTCCTCACTGTGAGCTCATTTTTTACTCCACCTATATGTAAATAGGGCAATCATGGCAAATAGATTGTTGTGCTGTTTTGTGAAGTATAACAGTTATATCATAAAATATGAATAAACATAAAATGCATTTCTTTGATAAATTATTTTACAAATTATATATCAAATAATATACTAATTTTAAACATTGAGAATATACACAACATAGTTCTAAGTGCCCAAAAGTGTTAGCAATACTGATAAAAGTAGGGTGGACTCCATATATTATTGAAATATGAACATGTTGACAAGACTCGTCAGTCGTACGTCATTATGCCCATATAAGGACTTCCGGATCTAAGCATTTTTCCCTATTAGAAAAATTAATAGCGTTTTAGATTTTCTTCACTACCACCTTTTACTATCTTTTATCTTTTATTAACGTTACCAGCCTTTTTCAAGATAAACAGTGCAGAGGGACCTCAGGGGCATTGTGGTAATTTTTCAACTTAGCTAAATACAGTACCTGGCATTAGTTCCCCCTTGAAGTCAAGTCACACAGTCAGGTTTGTAATATGTGGCAAGAAGGCAATTAATAAATATTAATAAAATTAACTATTTTTGGACAAAATCTTTGACACACACTAAAGTTAAAATGTAGTTAAGCGATGCTGGAGAAATATTGATGTTTGAACTTCAAAACAACAGTAACTCTCCATTCAATGCTATATGGTGCTCACTCAGAACCTACACCCACCAAATTGGACACACATTTGCCAAGGCTAGAACAGTGTTGTGTTGTTCGGTCTGCACTAATTTGTTTGTGTTCCTATTTACAGAGCCAGGGATGTGTAGTAACATCAAATTACAGCATAATACAGAATTGGTAGCTACCGTAAGGAGATATTAGCTGATTTTGACAGAACGTGTATAAGATGACCATCTCTGACTTCACTTTTACTGCTGTATTTAAGAATCACTTTCAGCCTATGTAAATTATACATAAAAGCTATTATGTCATGATCCACTGTATGGCCCTCTCACATATCCTGTAGAGCGAGAGACGTACAGTCCGTCTGCATCCCGCATACAGTTACAATAATTAGAACTCTGGCGCCTCTACTGGCCTTCTCAAGTACTCGCGATGCGTAATGACGTCAAAGGCACCACTTTAGATGTCAGATCTGTACATCTGCTGTATTAGACATTAACTACAGCGGTTAGATGGTTGGCATTTACCGTAATATTAAATGATATTCACATGTAGCCTAGGCTAAACATTAAATATTTAATAATTAATTTGGATTTAATGCAATGCAGGCAGCCATATGGAAGCATGAAGGATGGAAATTACCTGCAAGAGTTCTAAAATAGATGTGTGTGTGTGTGTGTGTGTATGTGAGCGCACGTACGCATAGTATGTTGTGGATGGAGGGAGAAGCAGTCATTCAGTCACTAGCTGACTGAGTACATTTGGTTCATTGGAGGGATAAAACTTTTCTTTTTTTTTTAACTTGAGCACGAGTTTTATGGCTGCAACGAAAGATATTTCACCTGTATACTCTACCTGCTCTCTCTCTCTCTCTCTCTCTCTCTTTCTCATGCGTACACGTGCACAACAGATCAGTGCTGATAAAATGTAAATGTTTCATAGCTGAACAGTTTTTTTTCCCACACTTTTTAATTATGTGAATTTACAGCCGTGTGTATAATCTTCAGTGATATATTTATATATCCCACAGCTACAGTAGAATATTTTTATTTTTTTGTAAAGGTTTATCCTCAAAATAAACTTTCTCTGCAAAATCTATATGCTTATTAATATATCACAATTGCTCTCGTGGTGCTGCCCTGCTCTGATTGAACTGGTTAACTATTACGGCAGGGTAGCTGGCTTCTAGCTTTTCCTTAGGTCCAGAGCACTGGTAGTGATCCATGGCCAACCACAGGATAACGTCTGGGACACATCAAAGTGTCTCCATAGCAAAGATGCTTCACAATCAGGCTTAAGGCCAACACTCCACAGGACATTGTCTCTGTGGAACAACAGGGGTAGGTGTTTCCCTCCCTCACAAATCAACAAAGGAATACAGGCCGATTAGACGTCACACATTTGGTGTGGTGATAAGCCCCCACCTCTGTGGAGGCAGGAAAGAACTCACAACCTCTTGATCAAACTGTGCGAAATGTATCTTCTGTATTAACTAAAATATGTTCCCAAAAATGTGAAGATACACTGCGTTACCTTGTTTAGGAATTAAGTGTAGATGCTTTGTATATATTAAATGAAATGTCTGCTGCGCAAAAACAAGAAACCTGGCGGAAATATATGCATTTTGATAACAGGTACATTTGAACCGGTGTGACCGTTATAAATGCTCGTGTTTATAATCTGGATTTATCGTCACTATAAAAGTCAAAGACTGTGGGACTTCAATATACAGTATTATTAAAACAGAGTTATGTACAATTGGAAAAACCTCCACGGGTAAAATTTACCCAGTGGCGGTTCTAGTGTTAAATGCTATATGTTCATTTGACAACAGATTTAGACATTACATTATAAAGTCAAATATTTCTGAGGAGTGTAGGCCCCACCGTCCTACCTTAAAAGCCAGCGCGGGATCCCAAATCCTTGCCCGGGTGAAAATCTTCCTGTAATTAACCAAACTGTTAATTTGTGTGATATATTTTCTTTGTTGGAACTCAAGAACTAAAGTTTTTGTTCTCAACCTCATGTAGCCTAAATACAAGAAGCCTCAAGTATTAGACGCCAACTATGCAGTTAGGCCAATCTAGTTTTGTTATATTTACCAAGTCAGTTAACAATTTACATTCTCCAAAGTTTTACTGTAAGCATGTTTTATCAGATTACCCTCAGTGTGGTTGTATACAGGACACGAGTCCCTAGTCGGTAGAATTAACCCTTCAGTTGAGATTGAAATTAATACATTCAATAAATTAATAATTAATAATAATACTACATTATAATAATAATACATTTAAGAAATTAAAACATTAATGCATTCATAATTTATGCTGTTCCAAGCCGCAGTGGGTCAGCATTTTATCTAGATACTGACATTTTCGTCGTCGTTTTGTTTCGTCTTTTCGTCTCGGGGGTGCCCCATAATTCAGAGTTAAAACAATAACCAATATGAAAAGTTAATATTAGGGTTGTAAGGTAAGCTATCAAGCCATTTTGAGATTGTTCCGATCCATACAACCACTTACACTGTCAAATCAACTATAAAGCCATTTTCAAAAGGAGCTATTGTTATCCAGAAAAGGGCAGACAGGAATGAATTTCCTTACGTAAATCTCCATACATAGACAAACTTGCATATAGCGCTGAATGACAAGGACACAGGTAAAAAGGGGCTTGACTTCAATGTCCATTGAAATGTCTCCAAAGTAGGGGTTCTGCTGTCAGATGAACTGACCAATATCTCTGGGAATATACATTCTCAGCTTTAAAATATAGAAATACCAGAGGTGAGGAGCATTTTCACAGTAGAATGTGAGTGCTCAGAAACGGCCCCAAGATCGTCTTTATGTTGCAGCTGATTGTTCAAATCAGTCCCACTCGAGGAGACCCTCAAAATGTATTGTGACAGATTAGGATGTGGCCACAACAATGCAATCAAGAACAAATATGCATGAGGACACAGCCGCATCCAAACGCTACATCACTGCATTGTATGGCTGTGATATTATGTCCTCAGTTTGGGGAAATGACTCTGCAGTCATTGATCCATACTCCATGCGACTCTATCAGAATGATAGATGTCTGTTTATTGCAATTGCGATTTCTTTTCTCACTTCCTAACTGAGATAATTCCACATCCATTTTCATTTGAAATGTGATAGCGCTTCAGCATTCTCACTGCGTTTCCAGCGCAGTCCTTCTTCTTGAAAGACATTTTGAGAACAATCCATTTTTTTCATGGCATTAGCGAGACAATGTGAAGTATGCATGACTCGGTGTCCTGAATCCATAAACAACCTCATTTAAACGGCATACTTGGAGAAATGCTAAGATCTAGTGAGAGCCCTCCGATTATATACTGTAGCTATCCATCATCTGTTGTCACATTTCAATTTAATCTGCGTCTCCACAACACATTGATGTGACACAGTCGAAATGCTGCTGTAGCACATAGAATCAAATGCCCTTATTTATGCCAAAATACATAGTTTAAATTTGGCATAGACTTGGCCTAGTTTTACCCACTTCTCCCAGTAGACTTGAAAACTTTAAGAAAATCAAAACGGAAAAATATGAAATGTGGGAGTCATAAAATTTTGTTTTGTACGGCAGATTGTAGGGCAGATTGGGGGATTGTCATACATACAGTACTCTTGTGGAAATATATTTAGCACATGGTTTTATGCTTGGAAATAAAAAGTCAGTATCTACCAAACTGTCTTCGTATCAGAGGCATAGATTTCACAGTGCTCACAAATGTTACCACCACCACACACTCTGTGCTGAACACATGCATATACCCTTGTAAGCTCTACACGGGACTCTCAGATTTACAAGACAGTCAGAGTTATGTTGTTTATCTTTTATCTTAATTCCTCATTGTAAGTTTAACGTCCGACTCTGTCATTAAGTTACGTAGTTGGTCGTCATACATGTCAATCAAAATACCTTGCTTGTCAAGAAGGCGGGTACTGATGCAGTTAGCCAGCGCTGTGTCCCTGACTTTACGTATGTAAAGACTGGCTCTGCGAGAATTGGTGTAACCAGACTCACTTGATTGGTTTGGCACACTCCATTGCAAATGTTTGCAGTTGCCTCCTACATAGACCTCTGGTTAATTGTGAACTGTTGCAACAATTGTTTTAATCACTTCATCTGGCTCTAACGCCATTTCAAAACACACGCTTGATTTCACCATCATAGCACATCCACTGATTGTCCTGCCTGCAGGGTTAAAGCAAACAGGGTTTCCAGACCATATCCTCAGCTAAATGAATCCAGTTGAGAGCAACAGTCGGACAGAGCCAGGCTAGCGTCTCGAAGGAAGAGAGGGACAATTTGAGCTCTAGCTGTCAGGGTTCTTCCCTGGCACTGTGTGTGTGCTCTCACATGCCCCCTGTGGCCACTACCCCTCCCCGCAGCTGAGCCAATCCTGGCCCCTCCTTCTTCACAGCTGGCGCTCATTGACTCTCTTTGGTTGGCCTCTTTGTAAACCTTTCTGTTTGCCCTCATTCTCTGTTGGATTGTTCTTTGCTATGACTGGTCTGTTTGTCTAGTTTTGTTTAGTAAAGTATATGGCCCAGTGGCTGGTGAGGAGTAATGTTTAGAGTGTTTCTCTTTCAAACCGTGTTCTCCTTTGTTGAGATTTTTTGTTAATATAAATAAACGCCTTTGTGTTTGGGCCCAATCCTTGTACAAAGCCTGACAGAAGCACTGTCCGGTGGGACTCATGGGGCACAGGGTGCTTCCCAGCATGCACCCTGTTTCTGGTGCCCCCACCCTCCCATACCTGCACTTGAATCAATAACGAGCTCCTTAACGAGCTCCCACCAGCTGCTGTCCGGGGAGAATGATCTGTAATAGAGGCCCCTGACCATGGCTCATTGTGTGCTGGGGGATCAGAGCGGTCTGGTACTGTATACAGTACATACCTACGCACGCACACACACACACAAGCAAGCTATAACACACATTGCTCTGCCACACACATGCACACGAGCACAGGCACGCATTCAAACAAAACACAGCAAAACAGACATACACATTGTTATGCCACACACACGCACACACACGCACACACACACACACACACGCAGTCTTCCTGCCACCTACAGTACCAAATCTCACACATACAAAACATATTGTACTGATTAAGCGCACATACACACACACGAACACTATTGATCGGCTTGACATCACATACTGTACATGTGCCACACACAGACACACACACGCATGTTCGTGTAAACTCTCTGCCCTATCAAATATAATTGCAAATATATTAGTTATGATCTTAATTATCCTTAAAACAATCAAATACGGCTGCCAGTGCAGTAAGTGAAATTCACTTGATAAGATGTCTTACATTAAGTGCACACTTATTTAAGTAACTAGATAAGCCATTTATATTAGAAACAAGTCCAACTAGATTTTAAATATAGATGATCAAGTTAGATAATAGTTTTTGCAGTGTATATCGGATACATTGTTAAGTGCAAGTACACATGAACACTATTGGTCAGGCTACCTATGCATGTGCCACACACATACACACTCTCTCCCTGCCACCAAAACAAACACACACACACACACACACTCTCTCTCTGCCACCAAAACAAACACACACACACACACACACACACACACACTCTCTCCCTGCCACCAAAACAAACACACACACACACACACACACACACTCTCTCCCTGCCACCAAAACAAACTGTTCTGTTCCAAAACAAAAACACACACTATTATCAATCAGTTTCATGTACACTGAACACTATTGGTCATCCACCCAAGAAGCATGCACAGGCACACACACACACAAACAATATACCCACTTCACAATAAAAAGTAAAGGAAAGCAAGCACAAATTATAAATATAATCTATTGACGTTTACATTAAAAGCATTATTCATTTCTACCTTTCAGCCTGTTTGATATTGTAGGCACCAAGCTTTCATCATTAACTGTCAAAACGCCATAAGAAGTTCTCTCTTCACGCCGCTGAGCCACAGTAAAGAACAATAGTGCTGCCTTCCTTGAAGTGGACTGTGATCACATATTCCATGTCCTGGGTTGGTTGAAAAGGCATCAAATCTAGCAAGCCATGCAGTTTGATCCATCTCCCAAAGCAGTATTTCTACGTGTGTGTTTGTAAATGTGCATGTGTGTTGCAAACACAAGCTTGTGCGTGCGCATGTGTATGTATTTTGTTGCCAGCTACATATTTAAACAGTTTCAATTACTCTTTTAAGCGCTCCCTTCCACCTCACGTCATCTAAAGCGTCATTTATAACGAGCGGAGACGTGACTTCGCGGAGGCTGCCATGTTGTGGTGCAGCCCACCTTCCTTCACTTCCATCAGACTCAGATCAAAGAACAATGCAAGGAAGGGGTTTTTGGATATTCCTGCCATACCGTAGGAAGCCTGGTGTGTTTTATGCATCATGCCTTCTGACAGAGAATAAGCGCTTTGCTTGATTCTCAACTTTGATAGCATTCCTTTGTTGGTTTAGGTGGAGAGGATGATTAGGCCTTCATTGTTTCCAAACGGCCCCAATCCACCATCTAGATGACAATTACAGTGTCTAGTTGAAAATGTGCAGGATCGTAAAATGAACCATTTACAATATAATTCACTCGAGAGGGGTAAAATACACAAATGCTGACACTCAATTGCTTTTGAGTGATCATATCAATCCCTGATGTGAAAATTATGCTAAGATATATGATGATTCATGATCTGAAACATATGTGATATTGGTCTTGTTCAGATTATTTTGTGGTGGCTCTCTATTAAACAAACAACCAAACAATATGTTTCATTACAGATACTGCATCTGCTGTATGTTATTTTACAGCACCATTTGTAAACACTATCTTTACAAACACTCTTCTGATGACACTATATTGCTTATTATTTTGAACAGGTGCATTACCTCCTATCAGAAATGTACCATTAAGAATGATGGCAATATTGTGCGCAGGAAGTTTTTTTTATCTAAATCTTACAAAACCTACTTTTCAGTAATCACTTCTGAAAGTTTTTTTTTCTGTAAATATGAAATTGTTTTCTAAAGCGAATTAATCATCAATAATCAGTGAGCAATGATTTCCCTCAGAACAATGTCTCTTTTTGTCTATACATATTAGTCACAATATTCAATAAGACATTGTTTGTTTTTGTTATTGATTAGCCATTCCTGTCCTCTAAAATATGTTGTTTATAGATTACATAATTAAAGTAAAATAAACACTGTTAAGATTAGCACCACTGAACTGGATTATAAATTTCAACTTTAACGCCTCACCCATATTTACAGTAAGTCTAATTGACTCATAGATGTCCCCAGATGTTTTATGCAATAGATTAATACATCTGCTCCATGAGACTAATGTCATATGAACTAATTAAGATACATTTTTCATCAGACATTGTTTTTTGATTGAAATGTTCTTTTAGGTTGAATAATTAATTATGCAAACTGAATAATGTATTAATTATTATCTATCTTATAACACTCCATGCAAAAATGTAAAATCTATAAATCAAAAATGCAATACATATTGTAATGGATTTCACATCTTCATGAACCTCTGTCAGTGTATTCTGACTCTTTTAAAGGGACATCCTCAATGTTACAGTATGTCTGGAATTAATGATTTAAACATTGCATGCCCATCCAACACATTGAGTGTTGGTGGCTAGCATTCCTCTCTATTCCTCTTCCTACATCTTTCATATTGACTAGATACATGTCTTCTTGTCCCAACAACTATCCAGTCTTGTAGACAATTGTTTCAAACATCAACATAGGGGCTGAAGTTTGGAGTTAACCTTTAACTACTAAAAAATATATGTTGTAATAATAGTTGTATAGCCTTCTATGCAGTTAAATATTGTACTATGTTTAAATGCTTACTTATTGTTCACAAAGTTGAACTAATTTAAAGCAAAATAATAGTGTTTAGATGATAAATATGAACTATCTGCATTACATGCAAATGTTCAATGATGACGAATCCAGCAGTGACCAAGCCACTCCACAAGCACACCTGTGGCAAATTAACCTGTCTGTTTATATCACTGACTTACTGTGGTCCCAGGAGGCCATCTTGGAAATGAGCCAAGTGCGTACTCACTGCTGGGTGAAGAGGTTGTTTATTCAGTTAGTTTACTTCATAATGCTTTTTTCCATAACAATTAAAAGCAAATTAGCTGAGTCTACTTACATTTGTATGCTTCAAAAAATCCCACAGTGGTTTGCCATAACAATTCTTTGGCAAAAGCTTGTGGTGTCATATGCCAGATGTTAATGTGCATCTTAATAACACAATACGTAATTATCCATAAAGGATTATGCAGTTTAACAGCACCAGAGAAAGACACAGGACATGGATGTTGTGTTAGATCAGATCAGGATTTTATGTGACATGAGCCTGTACTAGCCAATGTGCAGTCATCTGGTTCAGGGTAGTTTAAGGATAATTGAAGTGGTAAACCAAAATGTTTTGATTGCTAGATTGTAGGCTGCACATTGATGTCAACTGATGTTAATAGCAGTATGATTGGCAGACTGCATCTATTTAATTTACTAGCAAGGCAAAAGAATACGTTCTGCATTTGCCTTTATTAAGTTAGTTCAACCCTTTTATTTGTCCCCATGGGGCAATTGGTTTTGCAGCAAGTACCACATGACATACAGAAAGTTAAGCAAATGATTGTAAACATTCCTAAATAAAAAGAAATAACCAATACCCAGGTGTGGGTGATCTTAGGTAAGTTGTGAGTAAAATGTTTAAAAAATAAATACATAAATAAATTTATAAATATTAAAAATAAATATTAAACTGTAAGTAGTCCTACCAATTCTTAGTATTAGTATTATTATTATTATTATATTACTTACTTTGTGAGTCATGCAGACAAAACATATGAGACACAAGCCATAATGTGCGATGACAAACCATTCTAAGCTATGTCATTGCTTAGAAAACACACGTCACTGCCAGATATATATGTACGCACATTGGCCCGGATTTACTGTACTAACATTCCAAAAAAATAGTGCTAAATTGAGTGGGCATTGTATAATACTGCACATGTAATTTTATTACCTATTACGGGTGATCAACTAGGAATTATTGCGTTAATGACAACCGGTGCAAACACCATGGAGGTGGCAGTATTTAAATTAGAAGTTTGTGTGTTTTAAAGGTTTCCCGCCGTGGAGAATCGGACGCAAAGCAGTCTGACGGTGAGCACGAACGCAAATTCAATACAATGGAATTAGAGGTGTTGGTGGAAGAGACAAACAACATATTGTTGAGCTACAGCAAAGACGTGAATGTAACAAGAACAAACACCATAAGGGCCAGTATATGTGAGAAAGTAAATGCCGTAGGTAAAACAAAAAGGATCTCAGTACAAATTAAAAGATGCCAAGACCATCCATCCATCCATCGCCATCCGCTTATCCAGAGTCGGGTCGCGGGGGCAGCAGCTTCAGCAGGGGACCCCAAACCTCCCTTTCCCGAGCCACA
>JAODUH010023192.1:0-24739 GCA_027564835.1 Typhlichthys subterraneus
TCTCTCTCTCTCTCTCTCTCTCTCTCTCTCTCTCTCTCTCTCTCTCTCACACACACACAGACACACACACACACAAAAGGATGGCTGAAGGTCAGTGGGTAGGATTTTGAAGACTAATGACTTGACAGATGCCATTGATTGAGCCTGCAAGCTGGGGAAGCCATCTCTATCCCAGCTGTAGTACAGCCACAGTATTTCTATAGTATAGTACAGTAGATGCCGGGGATAGACAGCGGCCAACTTTCAAGAATATTACTGCGCCCACCCCAAAGCACAAATCAATCCCAATTCATCACAGATTCAAGGTTATCTTATACTAGGTTAGCTTTGCATGGCTGTAGAGATGAAGCATGTAGAATGATGAAATCAGTGAAGTTTAATATATTAAAGGTAAGGTCAGCTATTGCAAGCTAAATGTAAGCTAATAAATACACTTTTTTTTAAACCAAATATCTCCTTGCATTTCGTTATCTTACCGTTCTCTGTGCGGGTTGACATAATAATTGGATACTTATCGGATACATGGCTCCGTAAATAGTAACATAAAGAAAGTAGCGAACACCGCTCGTATCAACAAAGCTGTAGCACTACACTTTGCTTCACAATGCATTTTGATGTGTGAGGCGCCACCGCGGAGGACCGCGGAGCAATACTGTTTTGCTTTGAGCTGGAGGTTAGCAAGAATGACTGACCATACCTTTAAGGCTGCTCATTACCTTTCCTTACTGCAATATAGCAAGCACAGTTCTGCTTTTGAGAGCTGGCATGGAAAGCAAATTAAATGTTGATGGTTCCAGAGGTGTTAAATCAACTCATCGACTGTGTTATTATAACACCCCGAGAACCCCGAATATGTGCCCCAGGTGGCTGTAAGTGTCCACAGCACAGCTGAGGCAGAATGTGTGTGTGGCTGTTAGGGGAGGGGTAGTATAGAGTGTGTGTGCGTGTGTGTGTGTGTGTTTTCAATGGGTTTCCAGCTATTCAGACTCATTCATAAACATTGGCAGCATATTGATTTATGACGTTAGACTCTTTGTCGATGTTAATAGCATGGTGGACATGGGTGTTCATGAATCTGCGGTTCAGAGCAGCTATACGCTGTGTGTCTTGATATGCGTGTGTGTGTGAGTAGCAGGGTTCTGTCCAGCAGTCTGTCCTGCCCGGTGCATAGGGGACGAAGGATCAATAGTAGGTGGCAAGGCATGTGGCATGATGTGACACCATGAACCACACCCTGCTGCAGCAGACACACACGCACGTACGCGTGCACACGCATCAAGACAGGTCATGCTGTGGTTATGATGGGCCGCAGTAGCACCTGCAGAATTAACACGGCCAATTCTGAGATTTTTGAGAAAAAGGTGTTGAAGGGGATGAAGCTTACACTTAGCGAGCTGTGTGTCCGGTCTTTGCCCTGTGTGTGTGTGTGTGTGTGTGTGTGTGTGTGCGGGCGTGTGCACGTGCACTCCATTAGCCAGCTCTCCTCCTGGCCACCATATGCAGAGCTGAGACCCAAGCTGGCTCCATCTGCCGGGTTAATGCCTAGCCTCAGCCCCAAGCAGCTGGCCCCTACAAGCCTCATTATTCTGGCAGGAACCACACACACACAGAGCCTCTGCGTCCCCAGAGGTTGGCAAGGTGTTGCTAACATTCATTTTTACTTCATTGTGGTGAGATGGTTGGAGGTGAATACTTCCTACGTCATCATACATGAGAACAGAGAATATGAGAGAGAAGAGGCCAAGAGAGACGCAGTTCAAGTCATGGGAAAGAACAACATAAAGACACAAGGGCTATTCAGACTA
The DNA here is from genome assembly GCA_027564835.1 of Typhlichthys subterraneus. Classification (NCBI taxonomy): domain Eukaryota; kingdom Metazoa; phylum Chordata; class Actinopteri; order Percopsiformes; family Amblyopsidae; genus Typhlichthys; species Typhlichthys subterraneus. The sequence goes on from JAODUH010023192.1 coordinate 1,806, forward strand.
AGCTAAAACACCAGGGGAGCACAGAGGAGATGGTATGAGACAGACTGACAGGAGGAGAGGAATGAGGGAGGGGGGGGTGGAACTGATATAGTGTGAGAGGTGACAGCCCAAACACTTCTCTTTGTCTGGATAAGTAGACATCTAATCCACTTGCAGGACCCACAGGAGACCCCAGAAGATTTGCCCGTGTGTGTGTGTGTGCGCGTGCGTGCGTGTGCGTGTGTGTGAGCGTGCGTGTTTGTGTGTTTTTATATGTTGAAGGGAGGCGGCTATAGCTACTGGGAGCCACAATAAATCCTCTTATTTAAAGAGTGCCGTTGTGTCTGTTCCTGTTCCAGCTTGTGTTCAGTTTATACCAACATGGACGCGTGCTTGCACGTGTGCATGTGTGAAACCAGAGATTTAAGCTAAGGGGTCAATGGGTCAAAGGGGTCAAGAGACAGCTGACAGGTTTTGTCCGGCCGGTATACCTGCACACACTCAGAAAACACTCTGTGTCCAAGAGTGTCCAAGCTGACAGATGGTCAATTCAAATGTACTCACCTTGGACAAGCCCCCTACGTCCAGGTAGAAACAGATAAGGAAGACGTTCCAGGCCACCCACAGAGCAGCCCATACTGCATACTGTAGGGTAAAGAGACAGACAGGTAAGCTCCATGGAAACTAGGTGAACAGGGGGAAAACGAAAGCAAATGGCTGGCTGAACGATGGCACCTGTGTAGGCAGTATTGGCATCCAAACAAGGTGAGACCAGAAGGGGCCACACACACACACACACACATGCAAACACACAAACCTGCGTGTGTAGATATCCTCAAACCCCCATAAATCAATCTTAAACTCTGAGGGCTCTAGGTTTTCAACTGCTGAAGGCAAGCAGAGTTCACAGCCTACACAGTCTAGAAAGTTGCACAGACAGAGAAATGTTGACAGATATGTGGCATGGAGAACTATTCTGCTGACAGATCCGGAGAAATCAGTGGGGAAGGTTTCAAAATGACGGTAACTCACAGCTTATTGTTATGGAAACTGTCAGTTGGAGAGCAGAGGGCGTATACAGCAGCACCTCCACTTCTGCATTCTTATAATGACATGCATGTTGAATCATGATACGTTTCAGCTAGCGAGGGTTAACACAAAGGTCGGAATTACCTTGCTCCTTTCATTCATCCACATTGTACCGTTTTGCCCCTAGTGATTTCTCCTCTCTCTTTCTCCCTCTATTGTTCTCTCAGATTTTTCTGGCTTTCTTCTGTCTGTCTGTGTCGATCTATCACTCATATTCTTCCCAATCATTACCCTTGCCATCTGCACATGTACTGAATGCTGCTCCAAATAGAATGTTTAACGCCTGGGGTGATCTTCAAATAAATGTCAAATAAAGGCACATTCTAGCATATCTAGCAATAAGAATCAAACAACGTGTTATGTATTCGATTATGTGAAAGCACTTGTCAATTTGCAACCACAATTTTAATCATTTTATACTTTCATAAAAAGCTTTTAACATACTGAATGGCAGCTGACGAGTGCCATAGTTATTTCGAGTGTTAATGGACAATCTTCTAGTGTGTTACAAAGCCCGTGAGCTCCTTAGCCTTGCCCCCACCCACACCCTTAAAACGTAAATCCAAATCCTCGGATCAGCTGGGTTGAAGCTGAGCTGGGCTTCTGGGTGCGCTTGCTTAAGGAGCACTGCACACACAGCCACTTAACTCTTTAATTAGCCCTAAATATCATGGGACTGCAGTGATTAGGAGGGCAGACAGTGTGCTAGAGAGACACGACAGATCTTGCACCGCAGACTCGAAATAGAAAGGTAAGGAAGTGTCCATTCTACACGGTGTCCCCAGGTAAAGGACTAATCCAAAGTCATCTGAAACTTCTTAACAATAACTACCAGGAATAGGGCTGCGTGAACTGCTAGGCTAGGGCATATACTACATGTCTCGGGCGTGCACTGCACACTCACCACCACGATGTAGCGCGGCCGGTACTGGATGGTCCCAAAGAGGCCGAGGATGACGATGATGATGTGGAAGAAGTTGGCGAGGATGGGAGCCCACTGGTAGCCCAGGAAGTCAAAGACCTGCCTCTCCAGTGCCAACACCTAAGAGAGGGAGGAAGATACATAAACTGTACAAGGAGGACCTCAGGACAGAAATGTTCTCCCATTAAATGTGAACGTTACATGGTGTTGTTGGCGTGCCCTAATGTGATTGGCTCGTATGAGTGGGAGTGGCAGGATAAGTACATGACCATTGATTTGACGGAGAAGAATTTGATCTAAATTGCATACAGATGTGAAATTTTAATTAAAACTGTAAAACCTTTTCATGACCCAGGTTGACCTTTAAATAAACTACAATGTTACATTGCACGAAAAACAAAAAGCACATAAATCCCACAACACACACGCACGTGAGAAAGTAGAGCATGAATGGGGTAATGAAAGATGGTTTATGGTTAGGTAGTACTGTTCATGGTCCACTGGGAACTATATGTATTCACATTACAGCAGCTAGCCAACATTCCTACACTGAGAGACTGGATACCAACAGACACAGTGTTTAGCCTCCTGCTGTGAAAATGCCCAGAGGTGTGGACTAGAAGTGGATGACAGATTCATTGATTCAGCCCCTGCTGAGATAATGGAAAGGGAAGAATGTCCAAGTTTCCCGTCAGCAGCTTCCAGGAATGAGAGAGTTCTGGGAACTTTATGAGAATGAGAATATCATAGCACTGAGCCAAATACATGCATGCCTACGTGCATGTTAAAACACATGCACACGTGCACACACACACACACACACACACAACACAAACATGCACATTTTAGTGAAAGTCTAAATTCAGCATACTTGACTTACATTTTCCTTATGGTAGTCCATTTTGTTTATTTTACATTTACGACATTTTATAATCATTATGAGGCATGCAGAATATAATTTATGTATGGTCTTGCAGAGACTCCCTTTAATCTCTGCTTTGCTCGCTACTTTAGTTCTCTACATTCCTAGTCACGTTTGTGTATTTAAAGTCAAGTTTATTTATTTATATAGCCCTTAATTAATTAACAGTCTCAAAGTAACAGTCTCAAAGTAGCCTTCAGTAGAGCTTCAGTTTGACTTTTACTTAGTTTGGAGAGCTTGGAGATGGTTGTGTTTCAGGCCGATAAACCTAGTGTGTGGCCAATCAAGTTGGAGATTGTTGTGTTTCAGGCTGATAAACCTAGTGTGTGGTCAATCAAGTTGGAGATTGTTGTGTTTCAGGCCGATAGACCTAGTGTGTGGCCAATCAAGTTGGAGATTGTTGTGTTTCAGGCCGATAGACCTAGTGTGTGGCCAATCAGGATGGAGATCATTGTGTTTCAGGCCGATAGACCTAGTGTGTGGCCAATCAGGTTGGAGATCGTTGTGTTTCAGGCAGGTATCTAGTGTGTGGCCAATCAGCGTAGTACCGTTAGATACAGACGTGGTTAAGTGCAACGGCGGGTCCTACAGAAGGTTACGTACGTGATAAAATATAGCATCAATTGTATTTGAATGTATTAGAAGAGCAAAGGCTTTTCTCAATGGACAATATGTTTTCACTATTCTCTCAACATTTATACTGCAAGAGTGGATTTAACAGGCTCTGCTGGGTCACAGGTTTGTCAAACCGCCTGCCCTTTTTAAACAGTGTCAATGGACGACTCCCCAGATGTCAGCTTAGTCTCAAAGGGATTTAGAGGCCGGAATTTCACACGGAAACAAAGGCACCCTCTTAGTCTGCTTCCTCTAAACATTTGAGTTGTTTCATTTTTGTTTAACACTAGAGGAACACTAAAGAAACACTTAAGAAACACTAAAGAAAACCCATTTGAACCTTTATGGCTGTGAGACGTTATTTGCATATATTCAATTAGCATGGCATGCTGGGACAACACTGGCAGAGAGGAGGGGTGATGGTGTGTCTCAGGCATTTAATTAGAATTCCATCGCCAAGGCAAGGTGTTGTGTTTGTGTTTATATGTGTGTTTGTGTGTGTGTGTGTGTCAGGGGCAATGGTCTGTTTTCATTGTGTGTCAACATGTCATCGCCAGCCAACCACATGAAGATGGATGAGAGAACAAGGAATCGCGTCCCTGCCACAGCAATAGGTGCACGCCATCGGGCACACAGTCACAAACACACAGACACACACACACACACACACAGCCATTGCTGCTATTCTTAATGAGATGTAAATGTTACAAGCAACCCAATGAGACATTGTGACAGGAGAGAGATTGTGTGATGATCAAACACTGGGTGATAATTAAAAATAAACCCTACTTCACATCGAGGTGAGGGAAGGTGTGTGCGTGTGTGTGTGTGCGTGTGTGTTGTGGGTGGCCGTACAGAGGGTGAGGCGAATATAGTGAAATTACCATCAAGCCACATCGTATAAATGCCCAGGAACATAAACTTATAGAGACAACGGCAGTCAATAATAGAACTGGAAGAAAATAACAAATATAAGAGAAGAGACCAGAGAAGAATGACAATCACACATGATCTACGGTAACGAAGACTGAGGGAGCAAATTGACTAATAATAACTTGTGCCTATCCCCTGGGTAGGGTGGACAGCAGGAAATGAATATAGTTAAGAGCCCCATGGATCTCCTGGTATAGGCCCCTGGTCATGGACTCGGACAGCTCAATAAACACACAAAGGGAGGATATTAGTGCAGAAGAGGCATCCCTAGGGGCTGTAGTTGAAGCAGCTCTTCATCCAATGTTTTGGACCTGCGGCCTGAAAAAAGAGGTGCAGTCATTGTTTGTGTCTCCCCATGTGGTGGTACCAAACAAAAGGTGCTTATTTTAATAGTTTAACAGCATACACCTAAGATATACTTCAATTAAGGTTAAAACTAGTACTGATAATTCACATTTTAAAGAGCATTTGAAAACATTTTCAAAACATTGCATTACCCCTATGAAGCCTCTAACTGTATTTTGCTACAGTGTAAACTGGAGTAACAAGTTTTTTCTACAACTTGATACTAGGGATGGGCACGGGTACTCGAGTACGACCGAACTCAATGTTCGGTCGTACGTTTCATGATGGATGATGACAACGCACACATAAATGCATGAATACATTGAAATCTCTCAACTTAATGAAAGATAATATCACATTTTACTGCAACAGTCTAGTAGGTAGTCCGGTACCAAACAACTCAACATCGCCATAGTTTTGGACATGCAGTCTGACCAAACAGAAGGAAGATCAGCCATGTTGTCCGTCAAACAATACATTCTGCCTGTCATGGAATCCCATCAACATCTCAGTTAAATTTTCAATTAAATTAACGTAACTTTATAAATATTCAGTTCTTGCCATTTTCTGAAACCTGTAAAACTGTAGCCTATTGGATGGATTATTTAGAACTGAAAGATCACGACCGTAAATCCAAACACATAGCGTGTGTTTTAAGGTAATACACATGCGCTTGCTACCGACATCACTATTTTTCTTTCTCACTCACTTGCTCACTTGGCGTTCTGTATTCCGACATATATACTATATTTAATACACATTTAGCTTCCGTATTAATGCCCTGGCTGCAGTTATGTTCTCAGTTTGGACAATTTAAAATAAGACGGCATATTTATAGAACTACACTGCACTGTAACATAGTATTTTTTTAGATGCTTCGGACCAGCCTATACATGATGCCAGTTTCTTTTTCAATGAAATACATTAATTCAAATAAGAAACTGACATGGCCTGGTACATCCTTTAGTTTTCTGATGTATTTCATTTCCCCCGGGCCCAGAATACAAATACTTGAGTACTGGCTTGTTTTCTCTGTCGGGTACTCGAGCAGTCAAAATAACCAAAATGCCCATCCCTACTTGATACTACAGCTGCTCATAAACCTTTTTATGTATACAGTATATGGCTTCTGCCATATAGACCAAAGAAGGATCATGAGCAGTTCTTACATTGTCCTCCATTCTGTGTGTTCTGCTCCTCCTCCCACTGCAACACCTTAGTCACACACGCACACACTACAATGTCCTCTATACAGTACATGCCTGTGCAAGAGGCATCCCGCACAGAAAACATCTCCCCATGCATCACACATCCGGACACAAGACCATGCCCATATCTGTCCCACAGACACACATAGCTGAGACCAGAGCTGTACACATTAGATACATTTAGCGAAGCCAATTCTGAAACATTTCCACCCGTCACTGAATTATAGAATTGTGGCCGGTTGAGTGTGTGTGTGTGTGTGTGTGTGTGTGTGTTTGTGTGTGTGTGCATGTTCCTGCTCTGAGATGTGCCAGCCCTACTAACTCAATAATCCACCCAGATGACAGCAATCAATCAAGGGTGGAAATGGCTATACCCACCCAGATACTGTACACAGTGCGTGCGCACACACACACACACACAGATAACAGTTTTCTTTATAGAGTGGGGTGCAATTTGATAGAACCAGATAGCGCTACTCTTCCAGGAACTGGGGGATAGTTCCACAACGGCCCCTAATGTACTGCGGAGCGCAAATTAATCTGACGGAAACTGCTTTGTGAGTGCATGTGTGTAACCATACCGCACCTATATGCGTGTCTTAACACTATGCAATTAGGGGGGTGGGTGATATGGCAGGATGGAACAAGCTCTTCTCTCACCTCTTGGTGCTTCATGCCCATTGTATTCGCTATTCTCTCTCTTTGGCTCACTGTTTCTTTTCAGACCTCTATTCCTGCTATACTCTGAAAGCATCAATTCATCTCTCCTTCAGCCGACATACCGGATCATTAAAAGTGCTCATCAATCTCAATTCTGCTGCTTCTCTCACTCTTTTCCCAGCAGGCGATGCCCACTTTTCCTCCCTAGAGGTGAGCATTAAAATAACACAGACAAATGGAGCATTAAAGAAAGCACAAATGGACTGACACACGCACGCACGCACGCGCACGCGCGCGCACACACACACATACAAAACGTCCTGTTGCTCAAAACATTTAACCATAGAAACAGATTAAGCTCTCTAAGTATGTCAATCATCCTCACCTGTTTACACAGCATACACGACTAGCAAATAATACCTGTGCAGCTGTTGTGTTTGGTCAGACTAGAGTCTGACTGAATGAACGTGTTGGACTGTAGGATTCAAATTAAGGAACCAAAACCTGTGGCAGTTTTGTCTGGCTGTTCAATGAGATCGATGACAAACATAAATAAACATGTAGCATATTTCTGATGTAGCGATGCGTGTGCGGCTGTTTGATGAGTCATTCTAATCCCCCACGGCAACACAGACCAAATGTGGCCCCTCAATACTTCACCATGACACTCCTTAGCCTGTAGGTTATAGGTAAACACAGGTTTCTCTCAATAGCATCTTTGTGTCTCTGTATACGTACTGTATATTGTGTGTGTGTGTGTGTGTGTGTGTGCGTGTGTGTGTGTGTGTGCATGCGTGAATTCAGGCTATACTGCATGACTCAGCGTCCAATCGGCCCCCAGGACGTGAGTCAGCCAGGTGAGGAGGTGTTCATGGGGAGTACCAGGAGCTGTGAGGTGTAAATCACACAGGACCCTATTACCACCTGTCTCCTGTCTTTATGACTCACATCTACTTACATGAACAAACACACAGGAACAATAAGCCTGTTTGATATACAAGCGAGGAATACTTTTATTGCCCATATCTCATCAATGTCAGCCACATGCAGGTCAAATATACAGGTCAAATATACCATAGCCAGTGCTTATTTCTTCTGCCTTGCCTTCAAACATCCATTTAAATACCTCCCAAAAACCAAAACCAACATCTTCTCGCATAGCTAAAGCTTTTACACTACTGATGTCTGCCTGGTGTGTGTGTGTGTGTGTGTGTGTGTGTGTGTGTGTGCGCGTGTGCGTGTGTGTGTGTTCAAGGGCAACAGTCATTGAGAGCACGCAGATAGAAAGCCCTTGGTGGGGCCTTGCCTGGTCATGCTGAGGACATGGATTAAGAGGCAGGGTGCCATACAATCTAGTTTTGTTCAGCGTTTGAAGTACATGGGCCTACTCTGAGCACATAGAGCCTGCGCTGGCCTCCACCAATAAGTAAAGCAGCCAACTCAACACACACCACAACTGAAGATACAGAGGATGAGGGGTGGTAGTGGGTGGGGTCTCCACGAGTGCATCCATATCGGCTTGCTGTCCATCATTCTTTATTGTATTCTCTCAGCAGTATTAATCACAACAAACTGGATGGCTGATGGCATATACAATGTATTAGCCTTTACCATTTATAGGTGAGACAGCATTGGAGAAAATCAACAAGCTAGTGATAAGGAGTAGCTTGCTGTGATATAAGCCAGGGCCGGAATTCACTAAGCATTTTACCTTACTGCTAACAGTACTCAGTGCCGCCCTAGGCAAGTCATAAAATGCCGCTTTGGGAATATCAACAGTGTAAATAAGTTTTAACTTTAATGTCAATGAGCCAGCCTATAGTCATCTGATAGCCTACACATTTGGTCAAATTCACTAATCTCCTCACGTTTCACTAGCTTACCCGTCTATGTGCATGCTGAACAAATAGTCCGGTAGCCTACTTCTACACACACCCGGCTCCGTAAATAGGAACGTATAAGCCACTTGTTATAGGCTTCGAGATGCATTTCAATGTGTGGGGCTGAACTGTAGAGGGATATTGTTTTGAATTGAGATCAAAGTTAGCAAGCGTTCTCAAGAATGACTGACCCTGCCGTGCCTTCAACAAATTAATTTTATTTACAGCTTTACGTTGATCAGGAGCGCGGAGCCAAGTGTCAAAATGCCGCCTCAAATGAACGTTGCCCTAGGCGGCTGCCTAATCTTGCCCAATGGGCACTGAGAGTACTCCTAAATAGCACACAGAATTCCTAACTAAGAGTTTCCTCCTAAATTCTATTCACAAAGATGCTGAGACCTAGCCTTCCATGCTACAGTACATTGACGTGTTTGCAGTTGTTTCCTCTTTTGACTGCCTCAACTAGCTCTACCATCATTTCAAAACACACTTTACTTCAGCGTCATCTCATTTACTCTACCCCAACCCACTGTAACAAATGAGAAAACTGTCAATAAATTGTCAATACAATACAAATCACACAGGACACAAGGCATTCTGGGAAAGGAGGCGGTGCTTAACTCTAGCTATTGCTCCACAAACTACTGTAAATGTTATACTACTGTACAACTACTGTAAAACTGCATACAGTCTGCTCACCTGTCAGAGGATTGTAGAACCAGTCTTGTCAGAACTCAGACCCACCTGTGTTATAAGCGCTGGTGGTATTTGCAGTCTCAGGCCAGGGCAAAGATTGTAGAATTCAAATAATAGTCCTCTAGTGACCTAAGGGTAGTCAAGAGGACTACGTATTTTTCACATATTTATGATCTAGTTTTAGCGCTAAAACACATTGAAATACTTTCAGACAAAACATTTTGGAGTATTAAAATTAGGATTCACACTCCCATTATGTTTAGGAGATTCTCCTAAATCGACATGTTAGGAGCTACTTAGCCTTAAGATGCTTTGTTAATATACCAGATTCCTACACTAGGACAGCCAACACCCATAAGGTCACATGGGATTATATCTCTTGTAAAATTATTATTGTTATGTCTTCAAGATCCTATAATTTTCTGAATTATTAGAGGCTAATTATTATAGTATTGTGTTACCAATTAGTTTAACATTGTTACAGAAATACTACACCACTGTATTTATTTAGGGATTAATGCCATATTTACATGTCTATGTCTATTTCCATGCGCTCTCATATTTAAATGTAATCAATCATTATTTTGCTGAAATTAAACAATCCATGGCATATCACGAACATTATAACAAACCCCAAAATAGCCTACACATCCACACAAGCAGTGTTAGACACACACGTGCATGCGCACACGGACACACACACACACACACAAACACACCTACACACCCACGCACACACACACAGAACTTTGACATCCTCAGGGGAGCTGACAGAACAAGAATGGGACAAGGGTACAAAGATGGATAAAAACAAAAACACTAGTGATGGATGGAACCAAAGAAAAAGTGACTAAACAAGAGCAGCTCACACCTAGCTCTCTTCCTTGTCGCAAGCTATCTCTGCGTCCCAGTTAAGTTTGGGCTTCGCCCCAATTAGCATGACTGAAGCTCAGAAAATTCTCCTCATGTCTCAGTCTTCAATCAGAAACGACAAACAGCTGTCAGCAGTTTGTACTTCCCAGCGATACATTCCATAATTGAGTGAGTAAAGCTGCTCTTTTCATTATAATGCCATCACTCTAAAACATTCATATGCCATAAAGAGGAGGCGATGCTGTGTGCGCTGCTGATTTCTAACAGTTTGATCGCACAGCTCAGCTGATATACTGTAATTAGCGACACAACCGCTGGAAAGTCATCAGCTGCTTGTACAACAAGGAGAGAATGTCATAATACAGTCAGTGTTTGGAAAACATTTACACAGACGAATACACCTTTACCAGAATACATCTGTGTGATCTGTCAAGGTGGCTGTCCTGGGCTGAAACAAAGCAATTTATTTTGACGACACAGTAATAAATGACGCCTCTGAAACTGTTGGGATGGAAAGCGAGAAATAGGTTTGCAAATAGGCCTGGTTTTATCTCCATTATAACTTAATATTGCAGCGTCACTGATGTGGAACATCAAATATATACACAAACACACACACGCGCACGCACACACAAATCACACAGGCACATACACACACTCACACACACACATAAGCATAATCTTGTAAATGGCTGAATACATGCGCACAGCATGCATACACACACACACACACACACACACACACACACACACACACAGTGTGTGCCCTGTTTCAGTAACCACATAATTAATGGTCTGTTAAATTGAAGACATTAACATGGAGAACGGTTGTAAAAAGGCCACCAAAGCGGACAAACTGAAAATGTGGTGTTTTCCCAAAGCGCACGACACAAACACAGTCGTGAACCAAAATACACATCGGAATCACACACGAGGGAATCAATCGCCAGTCTCCCTTATTACAGAAGGGTGTGTGCTAGTTCCCTTCTGAATGAGCTACGACAACAAGACTATATCGCAGAATTCACCGTACATCAAACTCACCGCTACGTGGAATTGTATTTGACCGGTAAAGTTAGCTTCTAAGTGAACAACCCAGATGTGGCTGGCACGGGCAGTTGCTACATATCATTTTGGGTGGGGATGTTTCTGTGGTGATGTTAAATGCTATATGTACAATATGTGCGCCTATATTTGGGATTTCAAACCCTATGTTACATGTTCCATAACCCCCCTATTACACACCACCTCAACTCCACCCGGCTCATCTCCGACATTTGCATAGCTGCATCTACAAGGTATTATTCTGGCAGTTTGACGCTCCTTCTCTGCCCCTGCGGGCAGCCTCTCGTTGTATAAGCAAAGGTTTCCGTGGTAACAGCAGAGGAGAGAGAGGAGTCAGAGATAAAGGGATGCGGGATGGGGTGGGGTGTGCGGACACCTAACGTGGAGATCTCAGGTCTCTGGGGTCATGCTTGTAATTGGTCCAGAGCGAGAGGTCTAACCACTACCCATCCCCCTTTCTCGCTCTGTTGACCTTTCTCTCTCTGCCGATCTCTCTATCTCTTTGTCCCTCTCCCTCTCTATATACTGTTCCACTTCCTCTCTCTCTCTCTCTGTCTCTATCTAACATTCCACTCTCTCTCTTCCTCTCCCCCCCCCCTCTCTCTCACTCTCTCTCTCTCTGTCTCTATCTAACATTACACTCTCTCTCTCTCTCTTTCTCTCTCTCACTCTCTCCTTCTCCCCCTCTCTCTCTCTCTCTCTCACTCTCTCTCTCTGTCTCTATCTAACATTCCACTCTCTCTCTCTCTTTCTCTCACTCTCTCTCATTCTCCCCCTCTCTCTCTCTCTCTCTCTCTCTCACCCCATCTACCCCCGACCTTTTGCCCCAGTGATAAATCAGATGGTGATCAATAATTCAAATGCATCCCTCCATCTAAGGGTATCTGAAGAGGATGACTTTCAAGGCGAGGGGTTTTGTCATGCACTCAACATAACTGTAGGAGGAGCCTATATCCTGACTTTGAGAGTTTTCATTAGACATTCAAGTAGGGTTCTTCCTCATCCCCAAGAAGCCAGAGTATATGTGGCTCTCCCAGGTGAGATGATGAAGACTTTCACAGAGAATGCATTATGTATTCACCTTGCCTTGTGTAACCTCCCCTGCCCCCACACATGTACTCTGACATGGGTAGGGGAGGGCCAGACAGGAGCTGCATAGGCTACACCTTTCTGTAGAGAAAGGCTGTTGAGACACTGTTGAGGTGCTGCAATCAACGATGCGGTCACGGTCAAGATCACAATCATGACTGAACACAGGGGGTCCAGTACGCGCAAACATGCACACACACACATCTAATTATGATGACCTTTGTGACCTTCTAAAGAACATAGATGTAAACAGGAGTTTGTGTACTGAGCACGTAAGGTGACTCATGAGAGGCAAAGGAACCACCGCCACCCCCACGAAACTGCAACTTTAAGCAAGCTATTAAAAAGAGCGGGGAAAAAAAATACCCTTGACCTTCTGAAGCTCCAGCAATCTATGGGGAGTTAGAGGGCTAAATCATTCCCCTAACTTGTGCTAACTTGGCAATACGGTACAGATAACCATCTGCTTACAGACTGCATATGTGTTTCTGCTTACAAACTGAGATGGGAGGCTATCTTAAAGTGTTTTTGAGAGGTACAAAAAAAAAACATTGTTTGTGACTGCACTGATATGACTCACAGACCCGTGAGGGGGTTATGAAAACTTAATATCAGCTTGCGGGGGGGTCAGGTGGAAAGCAGAGACAGCCAGGGAGATAAAAGAGCTGTGACCATCTGCTGTACAACCTCTATCCTATCTCTTCCATCAAACTGGCACAGCCAAGGAAATACAGTTCATTATAATTGATCACACTAGACCACACGCACACACACACACACCTACAAACGCGCGCGCACACACACACACACACACACACACACCAAGTAAATTGGTTTCTTCAAGCTGTTGCCAAAAAGGGCTATTCACATTGCTGCACATAATAGTACATGTCGCTCCATAGAGTGGGAATGTTAACATGTGCGCACACACGCACACACGCACACATACTTTATCTGAACCTTTCTCCTTACTCTTTCTCTCCCATACACACATGTACGCACACACACAGCTGAGCTGATAGCATCCTGTGTTTTATTGCCATGTCATTTCCTCCAGCTCCAGTAATTTTGCTTAATGACAGCTGTGATGCATTAGCAATGGGCTTGTGACCTTGTGTGTGTGTGGTGTGCATACTGTACTGTGTGTGTGTGCGTGTGCGTGTGCGTGTGCGTGCGTGTGTGTGTGTGTGTGTGCGCGTGCACACGTGTGTAAGCAAACAAACACATGTGCCATGAAGAAGGTGTGGAAAAGATGAGACTAATTAATATTCAACAGTAAACATATGAAGCTGTGACAGGCAGGGGACAAAACATATATTATTTTGTGTTGTGAGGATCTTGGCGGTGCACTGCCGGTGGGTGTGTGGGTGGGGGGGGTGTTTGGACAAAGTGAGACACTATTGTGAAAGGTGTCTGGGAGGCACGCTGAGCATGCCTTCACTTTCTGACACCTTTAAGTTGAGCTGACACGTGCCAAAACACCTCCGCGTCATCAGGATCACAACATGGCCAGATGCATGATATCAAAGGTGCTCGCACGCACGCACACACGTGAACAAGGACAACACAGACAATATGCAGGAAAGCACACCGTTTAAAGGTACAGTCAGTTATTTTAAGCTAATTGTAAGCTGATACACATTTTGTCAAATTCACCAAATATCTCCTCGCATTCCACTAGTTTACTGTTCTCTGTGCGTGTTGAAAAAATAATCTATTACTTCTACGCAGCCCTGGCTCCGTTCAGGAACACAAACATAGTGACAAACACCGCTCACAACAACATAGCCGTAGTACTACGCTCTGCTTCACAATGCTTTCAATGTGTGTGTGTGTGTGTGCGTGTGTGTGTGTGTGTGTACCTTATAGCACTGAGTGTGCTTTGAGTGGCCGGCAAGGTTAGAAAAGCGCTATATAAATGCAGCCCATTTACTTACACAAAGAGACTGTTACCATTTGTACCAGCAACCATAATAATGGTAGCTACTGTTTGTAGAGTATTATGTAGCAATAGGTAATAAAAGACCTTCGCCGGCTTAATAAGAACTGCAGATTGTTGCCATGGCCTCATGCCATGACAACACAGACCCACACGTGATTCGTTGAATGTGGTATTAGCAAACTGGCTCATTTTACACAGAAGACCACCGTGACCAATGCAGACACTATATCATCAATCACCCACTGCCCGTGGAGCATTGGTATTACCATTCAGAAGGGCCAGTCGCAGGCAAGGAGGCTGGACCCAGTCCCAAATCCATCCAATGGAAGATCCTTCTGTGCAAGGGCAACTTTAGGTCAACTGTTAAGAGACGCAGAGGCATCAAACAAAACAAAAGAACGCACCCATTTTCCAAGTCCAAACAAGTCATTAGAGCAGCAACTCTCCCTGACAAGCGCTAGTCTTGCCCAATCACAGCCACCATACTGCTGTCCGCAACAGGGAAGAGGGAACAAGGGCTGCTCAGTCAAAACTTGCTCATTATGGGTTACCTTCCATCCAGGGAAGATTAGTCCCGGAGCTCGGCCTGTTGATGAAGAAAGTCCACCACAATTCAATTAGGGATAGCAAGATGGCAGCCGTCGTTTGATCAAAGCACTCTTGCCTGACTAATTAGCACTCACGTTGGTTCACAGAGGCTATTTTTACATCTGAGGGATGGCGTATGCAGCTTTTTAATGACAGCTTTTCCCTGTAATGGACTGAGAATATCAGTGCTGCCTGACAATACACCGTATTGGCCTGATCCCATGCCTTATATGAGTGACACCCAGTACACCAGTAGTTGCCCAAGCTATTCATTGACACATCTTTATACAATCATATGCATATTGCACCAATAATGTAGTTTATGGAGTACCGGTATTTGGCATTTTGGCAACAGCCTAAGTAATATAAGTTATACTGCAGTACAGTATAGTACTATGCAAGCAATTCATACACAGACCTAGCCACACACGCACACCCACACACAAATCACCACTGAAAGGGTCAGTGAGAGTTCAAAGCAAGCCCATTTTTCATGTTAAAGTCACCATTAGCATAGTTGAGTACATGTGTGTACGAACATGTGTGTGTTCCTGTAGACAGGAAGTGTCCGGTTGCCCAGATATAGTGCCAGCGGGAAATAAAGCTGTTTATGCGAGTCTTGAGGGACTTTTTAAGGCAGCCTGCCGACAGCTTTATACACCTCTTAACAAATGGTCTCCGTCCTGTTCTCTAATGAGGCAAAAAGGTCTGTGTACCTGTGGACCTAGGGCAGGAAAACAGGTGTGTTGCTCACGGTGGATGTGTGCATCTGTGTGTGTCATACTACATGCCCAGACAATTACTAAGAATTAAGGTTCTCTGATGTATCCCCACAGAGACACACAGACTGGCTCTATAGCTGAGGTCTGCAATTGACCAAAACAGTGAAACAATAAAGCTAAACAAACATGCAGGTTCCACTTTGGTGGAGGCAATGAACGATAAACAACAATAATATGATTTATTTTTAGTTTTTACATAATTATGTGATAAATACATGTACAAGATAGTATACAATGTGTAATTTAATATATATTATTGTAATATAAAATATTTAATAATATATGAAAATATCTTGTACTTTGGATTGAATCCCCAAAAACCATGCTTTTACCATTCAATGCCCTGCTTCTCTGGGTCTGAGAATACACAAGGATCAATTTACGTGACAAAACCATGCAGTGTATATTCTAAATCAGCAACACTAAAAATGTATGTGTGTGTTTGTTGTAAGCAAACAAAAGTATGGAAAATGATTTTAAACCAGGCACGTTCAGGGCAGGCATCTATAGACATGCAGTACATGCCATGGCTGAACGTTTTCCCTTCACAGCACTATAATTCACATTGTTTCACATTGTCATTCCCAGCCTAATCCTGTGGTGAGAAAGACAATGTGAGAGATTGTCTAGGTGAATTGCAGACCATCAGTAGCAGAGTTAGACCATTTTGAATCTGAGATCAGGTCAAAGATGAAACCACAGACACCATCAGTGGTCTAATGGGGTGGAAATAAATACAGCAGAATTGCCTATTGACCATTGCAAATGCTTTATTTCTGTCACCTATGCAATGTTTCTGTTTTTTTCTATACCACTAAATTGTTGCTGGTTGACTCTGTCAAGACTAGGCTAGATCGTATTGTTCCCTGAGCTGCTGGTGGGAGAGTATGGTGACTGGTGAAGGGGGCTTACGGCATGCGTAAACTCGGTTTTAATACATCCATAAATAACAGCGTCGCACCCTGTCAAGTAAACTATGGAAGGGAGGCATTAGCTGAGGCTGCATGGCTACCATCACTAAAATGTTGCAGCTCTGAAAATCATCTATCTCCATAGACTAACGGTATCCATGCTCTGCTGATCACAGCTGTATGGAACACATAGGCTACTTTTAAGCACCCATAAGTCACACTGTGTGTTACTCTATGGGCATGCTACCAGCCCGAGTATTACAGAACAAAATCGGTTCAGCACTGCGTGGGCACTGGACACTGGACTTGGTTGGTTAATCAAAACAAACTTCAACAATCAACTAAACATGCTGACTTCTGAATTATAAAAGTAGGTAACCGTAAGGACACCGTTGTAACAGACAGTGTTCCAGCAGGTTTAAAAAAGCATATCATACTGTTGTCTATCATTAGAATGCTGATAACATGGGCTGAGATTGTCTGTCAGTGGGGGAGGAGGAACACTGACACCCCAGCGTGCATATACCACCAGCATCAGCATGTTGTCTCTCACGAATAGCCTCTAAAAGCAATCGTGGAAAAAGAATAGCGAACAAGTGGAAGTTTCATAGAGTAGCCTAGACTAGAAGCGCTGTCCTAATCCGCAAATAACACGTGTTGAAAATAACTACAGCCAATTGATCATGACAATTTATTCCGTTAGGCTACACGTCGTGGTCAATATTTGCATCTTATGTCCGATAATAGAAGAAAAAAATTAACACTAAAAACAGCAAGACAACTCGGGTTAAAATTGTGTGAGTGTAGTCTAGTCTTGTCTAGTCCACTTACCAACTGTAAAGTGCAGATAAATATCAACGTACACCGCCCGCTACAGCAACCCATTGTGTTCGAGGCGAGTCGTTAAGTAGCCTACTGGGGAGAAAAGGACTTTAAAACGGGGAGACTTGACTCTCGCCCGGATCTCTATATGACCGGCAATCTCAGTCCTCCGTCAAGAAAGCTGCGAGCCCCGGTGTCCCATTCTGTATTATGGTCCTGGTCGTCTCCAAATAGCCTACTCACTCACAGCAATGTGGAGACGTATTTGGGTTATGGCTGGCTTATTTTGTTTCTGTCCTTTCACACGTGAAGTAACTGACTGACTGGGAAGGCTAGGCTACAGGGTATAGACGGTTGCAAGCCGGTGCACTCGACGGGGAGGCAAGTCAAAAGAGGGGGAGACAGACGAGACAGTCAATGGGAGGGGGAAGGAGGCGCGCTGGGCGTCAACTAGTTTAGAAACAGATACCGCGTATACAAATTGCCAAAATTGTTGTAACTATGAAAACTGACGCTATATGGATGGCAGATAAAATGCATGAATCTTTACGGAGTTATATGCCTAACTCGCACAAAAGTCGTACACTCACACGAAAAAAAAACTATACAAATGTGAATTCATTCAAATATGGCCTAATTTATCATGGTTATAGCAAGATAGTCTAGTCGCATATAATTTTAATGTAGACTTTATAGCGACTAGTCTTTAATTGAATTGATGTAGGGTCTTGGCGCCATCTAGTGGCTAAATAAGGATACGTTCGAAGATCAGTTTCGAAAAGCAGTTATGCCTGTCTTTATTATCTCATTCAGCCGCTTGGTCACTAACACAAAGTATTGTCACGTTGCGGTTATATTATGAAATATTTGCCTTTTACGCATTACGCATGTAGGTATGATATGGTGCAGCGTAGCCTATTTGTAATAAAAAGTGAATATACAATATGCACACTGAAATATACACAATCGGCCATCACCGACCCCCTTAGAATGGAAGTGCAGGGCCAGGGCTCCACCTTAAATAAATATTTCACAACGTCTGCAGCCGCGCAGGGAACATTTCACATGTGATTACATCACACTCCTCCGCCCTGCAGTGCCTCCTGCATCCCCGCTCCCAGTCCCAACGCCTCTCTCGGGCCAGCTGTGCGCCCGGCCCTGCATGGCCACAAGCCTGCCAGCTGTATTCCAGCTCCTCCGGGGCTAAAAATAAACTGTTGGTATTTTGGTATTTGGGAGAGGGACGATTTTGCGTTGTCTTTTCTTTTTTTCTTCTTTTTTTTCAGGCCTCTAGAAGAAGATGCTTTACTTTAATTCCTTGAGGTTGAGCTGTCTAAAAATAGAGGTACAGTAAGAAACAAGACTTGTTTCTGATGTGACAGTATTTCAGTTACATAGTCTAATTAATTATGTGGGATATGCTATAGGCTAGCAACAACTACTGTATATGTATGTTAAGCTTGTAAACTGTGCATGGTAACATGTCAGCACAGTGAGTGACTTTATGTATTGCAGTCTTAACATGCATAATGTGAACAATGAATATCTCTAAAAATAACATTGCTTTATATCCCTCTCTCTCTCTCTGTGTGTGTGTGTGTGTGTGTGTGTGTGTGTGTGTGTGTGTGTGTATATGACTTGAGTGGACTTGAGTGAAGCACAGGCAAAAAGAAGGTCACTGTCATTCTTCCATGAAAAGCATTAATGGAAGTATTTCATGTGCTATTATTTTGGCTGGACTATATTTTAACACCTCCATATCGGCCCTCCAGTTTGTGTGTGTTTGTGCGTGTGTGTGTGTGTGTGTGTGGGTGGGTGAGAGAGAGAGAGAGGGTGAGACATGGTTGTCAGAGTGTCCAGTCTACTCGGGGGCCCACAGGGGCCATTGTCCTTTGCTAAGAGTCTAATGCGAAGTGACAGTGCAGCCAGCACTGCTCGGAGGAGAGGCCATGACTGGTTCACGATGGACAATAACACAAAGAGACCTCAGAAGCTGTTTGAGTCTTCCCTTTCTCTCCTTGAAAGCGTCTCAGTCCATCTTTCCTCATTGCCCATTCTTTCTATGGCCCTCACATAATCAACATGCCAGTAAAAAACACCAGTCTTACATATACATTGACGTACCAGACAAGCAATTCATCATTTAGCGGGAAGAGGTTGGGTGTCTTAACACCCCAAGGCCAAGGTGTAGCCACATCAATTAAAAAACACTCCTGAAATACAGTGTCCTGCATTGACACTGCTTTATTTACACAAGCAAGCTTAGCTTATTAGGTAGGCCTACATTCTGGACATTATAGGCTACTGCATTAACTGCCAATAAAGCAAATATGAAAGCTATGGTGTTGATGTCAGAGAAAATGCCCAGAGCAGACAGAATAAACACATAGGTGATACAATTATAACAGGTAGGCTAAGTGAAAACTTCACAAATAATCTATTATTTGGCAGATTGGCTAGATCTAGGTAGGTCTATATATGCCTAACTAGTCTATAGAATAGGCCCAAACTACCTTAGCTATTTGGCCTATATACTATACGCCTATATACTATAGGCCAAATAACTATAATTTTTTTGTTTTCCACTAGAAGGCGCTGGTCCGTGAACCCAGTTTCATTGAATGCGCGCCTGGAACCGTCACATGGTGGCGTTTTAATCGAGCAACCAGGAGCGCCGATGGAGCAGAATAGAAAGCAAGAGGCGAGCCCCTCCGTTTGCGCGTCAGCATCCTCTCTGAAGGGATCCACCGCTGTCACTTCTGCTTTAGATAAAGAAAGAGGCGGACGATTGGCTTGCAAACCTGCAATTTCCGGAGCATGCATGTTTTCACATGTGATGCCATAGATGAGCGGGGAGGATACTGAAAAGGAGGCAGCATCGTTGCAAATGATGATTATGAGAATCAAGGCGCTGTGTCCCGAGGTAACTCATTTGACGAGCTTGACGCCAGAGACCGGGATGCCAAGCAACGACGCTGCTCTAGATCATCGAAAGGACTGAGTGAGTAGGCTAGATCCCAGTCGAGTAGTAGGCTACCATATTTTTTATACTGATCAAGTAGGCTATTGTCACAGGTCTAGCCTACTTTGACGACGACCAAACATTCTGAAACAGAACGGCGTAACGGCGGCGACACTACACTGTCTTTTCCTTTGCTGGTATCATTTCCACCTGTGTGATCAATCATTCGTTTGGTATCTTGGTGTGCAATTCAATCGATTGTTCAGTTACGCGTGCGTCTAATAGCCCTAGATGCTCGGCTGTATGTGCACTTGGTCTAAAACACACCCTAAACTTGCACAGGCGTCGCGTCGGCATACAAAATCTCGTGTAGTTGCACAAAGGGTGATTTGGAGGTCGATTACGCCCCCTTTTAAGTTTTCGATTAGTTTGGACATGCGTTACATCGTGTGGCCGGCAGGGCGTCGAGCTAATTATAAAGGCCTTGTTAGGAGGAGGCATTCATATCAGAGGCAGCTTCATCTTTAATCCGCTGATGGCCTGGAGGGCGTGGGTAGCTGTAGCTCACGCGATGATGGGAAGCAAAGCACTGGTGAGGCGGGGAGCGTTCATTGTCGTATCATAATTGATGAATTTCATCCCTGTTTTATCATCAAGAGGAGATGGTGGCAAGTCCAACAGAGAGTGCAGTGAGACAGCTTATGTTCTTGACGTTGGACAGACAGTATCATAGGGCCCTCATCTCATTCCCATGGTTCCCTCACAGGTAAAAAAAAAAAAAGAAAGGCTAGATTGATTCAGATGTCAACTGTGTGTGCTTGCGTTGTGTGTGTGTGTGTGCGTGTGTGTGCGCGGGTGAGTGAGTGTAAACTGTATATTTCAGGCACAGTGCATGTAGATGAATGAAATCTACTTACTATGCAGGGACGGTTCCCGCCTCTGGTTTGTGTGAGAGAGAGAGAGAGAGAGAGAGAGAGAGGGACCAAGAGTATCGGGGGGTGGGGGGTTGGGTTCTAGACTCTATAACACTACCAAGAAGGGTACAGTATAGCTTTAAAGGCATATTGTGTGCATTTGAAGGGCCTGAAGTGCTTTGGCTGATTGTATTGTACGCTATATCGAACTAAGACTACACCATAATAACCATAGTAATAAGGAGTGAAGCATTACAAACATGTATTGCACTTGCTGTGTGTGTGCGTGTGGGAGGTGTTACAGTGTATTAAGGTGACAATGAGTGTTAGCAACTGTAACAACAACACACACAAGGCTTGGTCCAACCATGAGACCAAGTGAGGAGAGATAGAGACAAAGATAGAGAACGATAGCAGAGGCCCGAAGGCATTTAAATGCAATGTGGAAAAATGGCCATTGAATTTAATGAAAATGGTTGCAGAATGGGATGCCATCCCACAGCAGTGTGTGACCAGGCCGGTGACAGCATGAGGAGGAGGTGCCAGGCTGTTGTGGCTGTGTGTGGTTCTTCCACACGCTACTGACGCTCCTGTTTGTTAAATTAATACATTGTTAAATTTCCAATGTGTCTTGTTCCTTCAGACTTCCATCGTCCAATCCACCAAACAGTCAACAGCAAAGATAAGATGTTTGGCGTTGCCAGAGAAGATGTGACAAATGTTTCATGAGTGCAGCCCACACACTCAGCTCTGCTGCTCATCCCACAAATGGATGTTCCTTACTAATGTGGCACCATTTATAATGGAAATAATCAGCCTTTCCAGTGATATGAGATGTATTGTCAAGAAGCATTGTTACAACAAAGAAATAATCTACCAAACATGTTCTGACTTTTTGTTATGTTTAAAAAGACTGACTAAGAAATACAGAGGAGATATTTTCACAGATATCTTCTAATAAATTACATGAAATTATACTGTAGCTGTATAGCCCTTGTTGTATACTGTACTGCACTGTGCCTTCAGCCCCGTTAAATGGTATAGTAAGCGATTGTATTATACGAATACACATTTGATCAAATCAAACCAATTATTTTTACAGGGAGTCTATAGAAGTTGAAGGGTAATGCAATAGAAACCACATGAAATTAGCTGTGTTTGTACTGTAATGTCTGCACGCATGGCATGCCATAACCCACTTCTTCTGCTAGAATATCCCATCAACTTGCCTTCCCAGCTCCTCAACTGAGCTGACTGAACTGAATCCCTGCAAATTGAATTACAACCTGATCCTCCTTCACACAGATCCTATATGGACACAAGTTGGCTTAGAATGAAAGGGGTGCCTTTTGCTGGTCCAATTACAGCACTGTACGCATGGGGCTGCATGTGTGTGTGTGTGTGTGTGTGTGGGTGTGTGTGTGTATGGTGTTCAATTGTTCTGCATTAGCATATTTCAGAAAAGCCTATGATGTCATTTACAGTATCTGTGTCTTTTCGGGTTTTAGATTTAGAAAATCGCTTCCTTTCACTCCTCTTTACATCTTTTTTTTCTTCCTAATTTCAATTGTATTACTACAGTAGTGCAATGTGTGCAGTATATATTTAATTTAGCATACAAAATAAATCTCTTACTGAAGTGTGTCTTTGTGTAACGCGTGGGAGCGGGCAAGGCAGGAACCAGGCGCAGGGTTTGACGTAAATAATAATTTAATGATGACAGCTCGCAAACACACA
>JAODUH010023203.1:0-21470 GCA_027564835.1 Typhlichthys subterraneus
TGTTCAGCACTTTGGTCAACCACGGTTGTTTTAAAAATGTGCTATATAAATAAAATTGACATTGACATTGACATTGAGACTTGGGCTCATAGGGTTGAGTTAGACGAGACATAAATAATAGATTGGGATGGATGACGAAGCCAACGTGGGAAAGACTGATGAGCAGAACGTGGGAGAATGTCTGAGTTGTGAAGGGGGGAGAGAGAATGGATTACGATAAGGGAGAGATAGGGGAAGATACTTTCACTGCAGCCTATCAATTGCAATTTAGGAGGAACCTGTGATGCAGTTCGCTAGCTCCTTCAGAAGTTGGACAAACTATTATTTTTTTTTTATTTCTGCTTTAACATCAGAATACATCACGATAATGATAATTGATCATCTATCGAGGCAGATACTACATGATATAGGCATATAAGGCAAGCCATCGAATATGGGTATATTTTAATTCACACGAAAACAACATATTTGCAGCTTTGCCCAGATGCTCCTATTCGATTCTTAGTTTGCGTATTGTCTATAGCTGATCTGGCAACCCGTTACATTCAGCTGTTTGTATGCCTGTGTGCCTAGCATGGTGCTGCTGAGACAGATAAGAGAGGTGAAGAATAAGAAAAGGTATCGTGAATTTTGGCCATTATAACAAAAGATGAACAGGAATCTCATTCCAGCACAGCTCTGACGTTACTTGTGGGACATTTATTTCGTGGAAAATAACAACGTTAACTCCCGATTAGCACGAGTATCTTGGGCTAGCCTACTAGCTAATCGGTACTGTAAGTACACAACTTTAGCTGTACGGTAGTCGACTGCGGTTCCTTAGATTCTAGCACACAGATACATCTAGTTTAACTCCGATATTTCTGAAAGGCCAAAGTTTTTCTACACGTAGTTACTAACTACTTCAGCTTTGGTACCAGGCAGGCAGCATTTGTACACCATATGGTGCATGAAGGGTTACATACTGGTACCCATCTACCACTACAGTATTGGCAAAATATTGCACCTAAACAATCTATTATTCAAATAATCTTCATTTAAATAGCTAATACAGTATATGACCTGTAGATAACACAATGTTTATCTGAATACACAATTATTTACTTTATAAAGCCTAAGTTATAGTTCATCTACAGGTTATATAAACCTACATTACGTCTTGAAAGATGATAACTACCATCTCATTAAATTAGCCTATCTCGGCTTGCAGTTGCCAAATATTTCACATAAACTACTATATATGTGTAATATTTCACAGTGTCCTAAAAGTGAATTTATGGGGCAAAACTTTATAACCTTGCTACTAGTATAATAATGTTTGAACCATAGCAGCCGCCAGTGCCTTTGTAATGTTTGTATGCTTTATGTTTTCTCTTAGATTATTATGGCTGATCACCCAGGTTGTCCCTTGCCAAAGAGCCCCAGCTCACAGATGAATGTTGACAGGTACCCTTCATTGTATAGATAACCTGCTAGTACATTTTTCTGTACTACTGTTTGTCACATAAGCCACTTATGCTGAATGTCTGATACATAGACTCCTATAATAATAATAATGTTTTTATTATTAACACTAATACTACTACTACAAATAATAATACATTTTATTTCAGGACGCCTTTCAAAACACTCAAGGACATCTTTCATTGTAAATAGGCAAATATAAAGATGGATATACAACATCCGGCTGAGATATACAGTACCAGTCACACTCAACCATTCAATGGTTTTTCTTTATTTATTTTCATAATCTTCTACTGTGTAGATTATTGGTGAAGACATCAAAACTATGAAGGAACACATGGAATTATTTAGTAAATAAAAAAGTTTGAAATAAACCTGAATATGAAGCTGAGTGAGAGAATGCCACGAGTGTGCATCATAGCAAATGCTGGCTAATTTGAAGAATTTAAAATATAAAACATTCAGGTTTAGAAAAATAAAATAAAAACATTTAATGGGAAGGTGTGTCCAATCTTTTGACTGGTACCGTACATCCTATTAAACATTTGACTAAGGCAGGAATATACATTTTAGAAACCAGATACGTTTCAATTCAAAAGATTTGGTAAATAAATACAAACTAAAAAAATTAATACATGCATGATGTCTGCACTATCAGGAAGTCGGGTAGTAGATTTTAATTGGCTGTTAGCATTGCCACTCACACACGTCTCTATACTTAATTCCGTCATGACTCTAGTGCAGTGCTTTATTTATTATTTATTTTAAGCAGTAATCATATATTGCGTACTTAACAGGTCCTGCAGAAAGCCAGATTTGTGTGATGAGTTCAATGTCAGATTTGGTCAATCAATTACGTAGCATGTCGTCATGCATCTCAATAAAAATGACTCGATGTCAAGTAATGTAATGTAGACAGGTCTTGATTGCCACTGCAGCACTCAGCATTTCAGCATTAGTGTTTTCGCATGATATGTAGCATTTTGTGAAAAGCATATTGTCAAATACATTTCAAACGTATAAAAGTAAAGAAAATAGTTTAATCTTTGCTGACAGATAATCAGACCCGCCAAGATCTATTTGTAGTTCACTTGTATGATTCCATGCAGGATCTACATGGACTACAATGCCACGACCCCTCTGGATCCGGACGTGATTGAGGCCATTTCCGAAGCCTTGCGGGAGGCGTGGGGAAACCCCAGCAGTAACTATGTGGCAGGTGAGGAAACTCTGAGAGAAGGAGAATGCATGGTTGAAGCTCCTGCATTTACAGTATAACTAAATGCACACTCCTTGAGTTGTGTCTAGGACGTCCTTGGCGGTCAAGGCACAGAACTTTAAAGTGGCACAGAACTTTTAAACAAGGCTCTAACACCATGGTAACACCTGGTTGCAAGCAGAATTCACACGAGAGTGATTTGAAAGCCTACTTTTCGGAAAACTACTTTTTACATAAATCCACGATCGCATCTTTTTACACCTACAATTATTTATCTAAATCCCAGCTAGCCAACAGTTAACGCAACGTTTTTGTGCATATAGCAAACCTATTTAAATGAGGCCCCTGGATCGTGCAATCAAGGAGTGTACCGTTCAAGTGTCTTATTTAATAACAAAAATTAATTTACACCACACTCTGTATTAACCATAGCACTGTATGGTGTTATGTGTAGGCCAAGCTGGGACAGTCATACTGTATTTTATTTAAAAACATTTTTATAAAATAATTTAATACATTTATTATTTTATGACATTGTATTAAATATATATTAATTGTAGGTGCCAATGCCAAGGCGATCATCAATAGGTCTAGAGAGAATGTGGCCAGAATGATTGGTGCTAAAGCAGAAGACATTATTTTCACCTCAGGTGGAACTGAGGTGAGTCACATTACTCTGTAGATATCCCTTAGAGAGTGTACACCTTGACCACACCTATTCCACACATTTAAAAACAAATCACAAGCACTCTCAAGAACATTGCAGTTTTGCAAATGGCAGATTTGATAAAAATGTAAGGTAGATGGATAACCCCACTTTAAGAATGACCGATGCAATTCCGCTTAGGTGGAGTCCTGTAAATCACACAGCAGTATGGGTAAAAACAGCTCTTTAATCTTAACTCACAGCACATACCGACAGATCCCCAGCCAACACACCATGACCTGATTAACACTCAATTTAAATAGTAGTCCGATGAGACCAAGCTAAATTGCATGGAAATGATTATAAATACATATTTCCATTCTACATAAATATATACACACACACTTCACTATATACACCATTGCCTAAAATATCCAATATATTATTCAGTCAAAATTAACATTTAGCCAAAATAAATAAGACAACAAACCCCACTATAAAATAATCCCACTATAACCCCCTTCCTTTATTTCACTTTGTACGCTCCAGGAGCAAACACACGTTGCCCAATCAGAGCAATCCTCAGAGAAGGAGAGCTAACCAGTGGTCAGAAAGTACAACCATGCATTCAGTACATACACTGGATCCATGAAGCATTCAAACACACAGATTAATTTTACAAATACTTGGAATGAAACTAGCAACACACAGTGTATGTCTGTATATCACCAAGTAACATGAGGCAGATTGTAGATCTGTGTAGATCATCTTCAGTGATCTTAAACACAGTTTGTGTGTGGATGAAAGGCCAAAACGCATTGAAAAAGCTACATATTTAAGACAATACTTGTGTATGTGTGGACTATACATTAAACACCAGTGTTTCCAGTTAAAGATAGTCTAAAGGTCTGGGTGTTGGACTCCCAGCCGGAACGTTGTTGGTTTGAGCTCTGGAGGTGGCCCACCTGTAAGCGTCCTTGAGCAAGACACCTGACCCCTACCTGCTCCTTGTAACACTTTAAAATCAGTGGGGGCTCGGGACCACTTCGGGGGTCGCGCAACACAGCAGAGGGTGTTCCAATATGTTTTTCGGAAAATAAATTACATTTTTAAATGATTAGAAATAACATATTTTACCCATAATTCTTAGTAATAGCACAATGTATACATTACTTTGATGTATTCTGCTACTAACCTGTGATAAAATACTATAAAGTAATATTATGGCTGTTACGTTTCTACCACCTCTGGGGATAGCGGGGGTCATGGGTCTCTGGCACTGTTATTGTGTGGGGGTCACGAGCTGAAAAGTTTGAGAGCTAATTGTAACGCCAGGCTAACCTTCCTTCAGTCCAATAACCTGGTGTTCCACACGGCTGTGGAGCACTTCTGGAGGAGCTGCAGTGGTGCGGAGCAAAACAAGGGGCAGATCCATTACCAGGAGAGGAGTGTAGGCCTCCCTCACCTCATCATCTCCAACGTGGAGCATGACTCCATCAAGCTGGTGTCGGAACATCTGCTGAAGAACGGCAAGGCAGGTCAGACATGCTGCTTCTTGACACCTTGTTTTGTTTAACTTGAAATGGAGATGACTACATTATGCTATAATATTAAGGCTGCCGGTGTTTTCAAACCATCTTTTATTGCTCTGCACGTTTTTTTCAATTTACAATAACTATGAAATGATAAAGTTATCTACTAGTCGGCTAGTTCTACAAATCCATTTCAACGTGACTATAACTGGTCTTTATAAGACCAGTTATAGGCAACTACAGCAAGGGCAATTTAACTTATTATTCATGAAGTCTCATGCCACGCGATTTATGCTTGTTCGATTTCGCCATTACTGAGTACCATTTACGTTGTTGGCAACGTACACTAAATGAGCATTTGCTGACTGATCGTTGTGCGTCACAGAGGTGACGTGTGTGCCTGTTTCCAAGGTGACGGCCTATGTGGAGGTGGAGGATGTCGTTGCAGCTGTGCGCCCCACCACTTGTCTCATCTCCATCATGCTCGCCAACAATGAGACAGGCGTCCTCATGGTGGGTGAAGAGAATGGGAGGCACCGTATCTTAAGTCCGTTTTGGTTTTGGACTGACCTTTCTCCCTTGATGCCGAACAATCCGTTTCAGTATTTCTTTTGTTGTCCAAACTTGATTAGCTATACGGATAAGAGTGACACAGGCCAGAGACGTGTTACGTTTAGTTAACTCTGCTAGTCACGTCTATAAAGACGTGTTGTTTATTTTAAGGTATTACATCTGTCATGGTCCCTGTGTACAAGTTGTTCATCACTCTTGACATCATTTGAGTAAACGAGCTATTTTGAGCACAGAGTTGGTCTCCTCTCTTTAGCCAATCCGAGACATCTGCCAGAGAATCAAACTGGTCAACAAAGAACGGCGGCATCCCAGAATCCTCCTGCACACTGACGCTGCCCAGGCTTTAGGGAAGGTCCGAGTCGACGCATGTGACCTTGAAGTGGATTACCTTACAGTTGTGGGACACAAGGTCAGGACAAGGTCGGACACAAGTACAGGGCCGAAATGCTTTGAATAAAAGTAGAAAGTTTTTACCTTTTTTATTATTTTTTTTTACATTTCTAGTTTTACGCTCCCCGGATTGGAGCCTTGTATGTGAATGGCCCGGGAACTGAAACACCGCTGTACCCAATGTTGTTTGGAGGGGGACAAGAGAGGAACTTCAGACCAGGGTATATTGATTAAGCGTTTACCAATAGTCAGATAAAGATAATATGTCACCAATGTTTTGTTGACATTCATATTATTATAATCATTTTTATTATTATTATTATTTTACAGTACAGAGAACACACCAATGATTGCTGGCCTGGGTAAGGTATGTGACCATCCAATACATATTTACAAACTAGGCAAATGTGGGAAACAAACTGTTAAGTTCAGATGGCCACGGGCCTGAGCCACGACCAGTATGGGTATGAAGAGATCCCCTCCTGTGGGGGATGCTGCACCTGCATTACCGCCACCTACTGTCTATAGAGTGAAGCGCATGTGCTTTTTCACAAGGTTGGTCAGTCTGTTAGTCAGTTAGCAGATTTTATTTTAAATAGCTAAACTACTATCTCAATATCTATACAGATATTACTTAAATAAGCTTACAATATTGAAATACCTATAATGATAATACATCACAGATACAATTATTGACATTTACCCTGCAGGATACATATTCCTCCAATACATGCACACAAATAAAAAAAGAACAAAGGTGGTGTGCACATTGTGGCCACTGGGGGAGCAACACTTACTGTTAATAAAGACTCATGCCTGTACTCTGGTTATAGTGGGTTATAGTTTTCAGGTGTGTTCATTGTATCTGTTTCCTAATATGAAGTGATTCTGCTCAAATTTGTTAATTTCTAGGCAGAGGCAGTGCTTACTCTGCTTAGAAATTTACGAGATATGCACAATATACCTTGCACTTAAAATTATGTTTTATAATACTAATATACTTGTTTGAATACCGAAATTGACTAAACTTTCAAAATATGTTGTGAACTTTGCACATAACTGCTCGTATTGAATTATTCAAATATGCGTGGATTTATATTTCTTCCAAATTACATAGTTTTGTGATTCTGATAAATTATGTCTCTACTAGGCTGCAGAGTTGGTGACTGCCAATCTGTCAGATTATGAAAATCATATGCGTAATACCAGGGTTTACTTGGAAGAACGTCTTACGGTAAGTGAATTTCCATTGCTAGGGAATTAAATCCCTACTAAATATAATGTGGGAATATGTTTAAATCTGATATGTCACCCCACTGACTATAGTTATTGGTTAGTAGATTACCCTATATATAAATAATATTGACTTGACCCCATAGACATACTCAAGTTGCTCACTTAGTCATTACCACTACTTCCAATATTGCATGTTACCCTAACCTACCACAGCTGTATTGCTGACATAACACATCAACAACCTGCAGTCAGTCAACCAAACATGCCATGATACTGTTGTGTTGATGAAGGATTAAAGGTTCTCTATACAATATTTTAAACGTGACTATAGGACCAATATTTTAAACATGAATTTAGCAGCAATCAACGGTTTTCTAGTAACAGAGCTAACTACCTAACACTTATGGGTAAAATATGGTATTTCTGATAATTAAAAAATGTTGTTTTATTTCTGAAAATGATCTTGTGACCCTAATCCGCTTGGTCTTGCAATCCCCCCCTTTGGGAACCTCTGCTCTAGTGCAACATCTAGTGGCAGACGGGAGAATGATCACAAAGATCCTTTTTTTTAAAGCGTTTTGATATTATTCTTTAGTCTGTCTTCGGGGAGAAGAAGATCCACTTCAACAGCCACTTTCCTGGCTCCGAGACCCTCCCCAACACCTGCAACGTCTCCATCCTGGGCCCCAGACTACAAGGTGAGCTCACGGTCAGAGACACTAGAGACACAAACATACTTTTCAGAAGGCGTGTCTGTATTAGGGGTCTAAGAAAACATTGATACACCTGAGTATCGCCAAATTTCGGTTTGCGATACTGTTCCGAATCTCTAAATAACTGTATCGCAAAAAAAAAATAATCGAAATGTACTTGTAAAATGGACTACAAAATACTCATAATCATCAAGATTGAAACAAATACAGGCATGAACTATTTCACTCCGTGTGTAATTAATCCACGATATATGAGTATAATTGACAATAAAGTTATAGTTATATATATAAAGTTATTGAAATTACCTAACAAATTAATTAACTTTTCCACAATATTCAAATGTATTAAAATGCGCCTGTTAACTGTGTTAAATTGTGTGGTTGCACTGACAAGAGCCAGCAGTTGGTTTTTGTACACCTTATTTTTGGGGGCAAAATCACCAAGCGTTTAAAAAGTTTGCTCATCAGATTTGACGATTCTATACAATTTCAAATGTAGCAGTGTACGTGTGGACATAGTCCAAGTTGGCAAGACTTGCCTATAAGGACAGACCTTGTCACGTTCCTGCCCCCTGGGCTTGGGATCGTCACCCGCTGTTTGACAGTGCCATCTAACCCGACGCACATGCCTCCCACAGGCAGGTCGTGACCTGCGTTGCAGCCGCTTGCGAACTACAGATGCTCTGAATGATTAATCCCTCGCTCTCCCGCCTCAGGTCAGAAGGTGTTGTCCACCTGTACCAGGCTGTTGGCCAGTGTTGGTGCAGCCTGCCACTCAGACAGCGGAGATAGGTAAAGAGAGACATATTCACTTTCTCAGCTCCACTGTAGATGTCAATAGATGGATGTCAACCTGCTGCCTGATCTGGTGTGTGTTTGTTTGTTCGTTCATTCAGTCATTTGGGCAGGCGTGTATTCATACATACTGTAAAAGCCTAAATGTTTTGCCATTATTTTAGCAGGGCACACTACTCTTGCTCGTGATTTTATGGTGTGCACACGTTTATGTGCATATTTAGGTGCGTGAGCGTTGTCATGTGGGACTGTCTATTTACTGCTCAAAAGCAATGCCCCAATACCCAACTTTGATAGGTTCAGCGTGGTTTCAGCTCAAATAACACACAATAGTTAAATCCAAGTTGAATGAAGTTCAGCAAATCATTTCTTTGTTGTTTTTTTTTCCAAAACATTTTATTTCATTTAATTTTATAGCTATTTTGCAGTGTACCATTTTATCCTTTTTGTCAAGGACTAGTCCACAGTGATTGTGTGTGTGGTGCGTGTCCAACAGGCCGTCCCATATCCTGCTAAGCTGTGGCGTTCCCTCGGGGGTGGCAGCTAATGCGCTACGGCTGAGTGTGGGCAGGGGTACGTCACGGGCAGATGTGGACATTGTTGTGGAGGACCTCAGGGACACCATTCAACTCCTGGAAGAAATGGATTGATGCCATTACATTACAGCTAGTAATACAGTTTCAAATGGGTTTAAAAACTGGCGAAAAGTTTCAGGAGACCAAAAGTGTACATTTTTAATAAACTGTCATACGTATGTAACATACAGGTGTAGTGCATACAATCGAGTGTCACTGCTATTACTTTTAGTAGTATTTTATCATTCCTATCTATTACGTTTAGGTGTGTCTGACTAGAGAAGGCATGCTGTGGCCCTCATCAAGTCATAACATTCTGTCTAAACTTTGGACGATACAAGGTGCTAAACATATGGGCATTATGTGTTATGTAACTCACTCATGTAATGAATGCACCATTGTCAGGAAGTGGAAACCTTTTTTTGAATGGCTTGATGAGTCCCGGATATGGACGGACTGACAGCTCGAAAGCCGATAGTCTGCTTTGCCAGCTTGTCGGGTGTGCTACTGCAATAAAACATTTAAAATGGACGTTATTTAGCCTTCAGTGTTCTTTCTGTTCTTGCACATAATCCACCAAGTCAACAGTCGAAGACATGTAGTGTGGGAAAAGCCCCTAGTCGTGTTCAGTGGGCGTGCAAGGCCGAGATGAGTTTGGAGAACGGCCGTAAAACCACAAACAACAGCGATGGTAATCCGCCACGGCTTGGCGCGCACCTCTCCTGTTACTTAAGTTTCCGTGCTGCCTCAGTTCCCTCGTCTCCAGTGAAGTGTGGGCACTTGTGCCAGCGCGTGTTGGTCGCCACACAAAGGTGGTGGTATGGTTGTGGAGGGACTGGGGGGGGGTCAGAAGGCAGTTTTACTGCGCTGCGCCTCCAACCATCTTTCATTACCTTTCTGTTTCACTGGGCCTGACCTCCCTTCCAACCCCCCCCCCCCACACACACACACACACATACACACTGGGCCAGCTGGACGGTGCTTAGGTGTCGCTTTACCGGCTTCACCTGGGGGGAGGAGGGGGGGGAGGGGCAGTGAGCGCATGTGCCGTTACCTTGTTGTGTATGTTGGCCGGCAGAGAGAGAGAGAGAGAGAGGGAGAGAGAGAGAGACTGGAAAAGAAAGGGATAGAAAGGGGAGAGAGAGAGAGGGGGGGAGATAGAAAGGGATAGAGGGAGTAAGAGTTATGGTCGCCTAGCTACAATCCAGCGCGCCAGAGACGATGGTGCTGCACCGGGCCATCCAGGCTGCCCGCTCCGGCAACCTGGCCGCCCTCCGGGAGCTGGCGTCCGCCGGCCAGCTGGCGCGAGACATCGCCGACGCCCAGGGCGCCGGCCCCGCCCACCACGCCGCGCGCTGCGGCCGCCTGGAGTGCCTGCGCTTCCTGGCCAGCGAGGCGTGCCTGCCGGCGGCCGCCGCCCGTGCCCTCAATGGGGCAACGCCGGCGCACGATGCCGCGGCGACCGGGAGCGTCGCGGAGCTGCGGTGGCTGGTGGAGGAGGGCGGCTGCGACGTCCAGGTGAGTGAACACACTCGCGGGTGTGTCTGCTTCCTCGGTTAATCCCTTCTCAATGAGACGCCTGTATCGTAATAGCGTCATTTCAGAGGGTTTTTATGGTCACCCCCCCCCCACCCCCCCATCCCCGATCCCCACCTGGAATGACATCATAGCGGTTGTAAAAATGTGCCGCGGAGTGCCGTTATGCTAGTGTTACAAGCTGGTTACGTCACATGGTGTTCACTTACATGTTAGCCTGTGGTGTTGCACAGAAAAGGCACAATAATTGCGCCCAGATGGGTTCAAGGAGGGAGCGTGCGCTCTGTGCCCACTAGTTTAGCGTTTAGACCGCTGACGCTGTGTGCTCGACCTCTGTGGTGCATGCAAGTCAAGAGGGATTTTTAGAAAGTATTGTGTACTGTGAATTTCCCAAACTGGGTGGGGCACGACACCCTGATGAGTTGTAAAATGCTGTTTTGTGAGATTTCCGAATTGAAATAAACATGAAAACATACAATATTTTTTAAGGGTTGTTCATTTTGTATGCTGTTACACTAGTATGCTATGATGTATCTAAAAGGATAGCTGGTAACCCATTCTGCACTAAGTGTGCACAAGTACTAAAATATGATTTAAGGTTTTTTAAGGTTAAGGCTTCTTTGGCTACCACAGAAGAAGCATAGACTAATTTCATCTGCTGCATCCTAAAAAGTTGAACAGACTTCTAGTATAACTTAAACAGAGTTTTTCCCTGGAAGGGTCATCCAGAGGTCACAGTGGTCAATATGCTGGTGCAGAGGCAGCTGCCATTGAACTTGCTAGCAGCAATTTCTGTGGTTTGACAATTTATATCTTTTAATTTTGTATTTACATGTAATATACTGTACATGTATTTTTAAATTGATATGTTTTATTCTACAGTGTACACTATTTAAAACATTTGCAGTGGTCTCTTAATTGTTTACCACGACTCTATCCCCTTGAAGATAGGTAATGTGGGGTCGGCTTGTGTTAGTGCAGCCACACGATTGGTTAAACATGTTAATTCTTGGAAGTTATAAGTTATAAAACAGGCCAAATGTGCTGTTTGTAGAATTCTCCCATAGAGCTCCATTCATAATTCTCTAAGTGGCCTGTCTCCTCTAAATATAGTGTGTCTCTGACCGCCCCCCTCCCCCCACCCGTCCTTCCAGGACCAGGATGCAGGGGGCGCCACCGTGCTCCACCTAGCGGCCCGGTTCGGACGCGCGGAGGCGGTGTGCTGGCTGCTGACCGCCGGCGCCGCGGCCGAGGCGGAGACCCGGTGCGGGGCAGTGGCTGCCCACTACGCGGCCCTGAGGGGAGACCTGGCCTGTCTGCAGATGCTGCTGGAGCAAGCGCCAGGGTGAGAGCGCTGGTCACGGTCAGGCCAGAGCCATGTCAAAGAGAGAGTTGTGCCAACAGTCACATGGTTCAGAGATGCAAAACCATTCCAGGAAATTCTTGGTGGGCAATTTGAATAGATACATACAGATACATAACTGCAATTTTTGGTAATTAGTAGTAAATAAACACATCGATATAGATTTACAATATTATTTATATTCATTAATTTTTAGTATTTGCAGCTCCAGGAACGTCCAGGAACAGTTTTATTCATTTGGAGTGAACGTTGTTGCTGTGACACTCTCTTCTACATGGCTCTGGGTCAGGTCACCTGACTGCTCCTGACACACACACACACACACACACACACAAGGAATAACCTGAGCTGCAGTAGTGACAGCTAGGCCAATATTGGGAAGTGGGTCAATATGACTTTCTACCACTAGATGACACACTAGAGCAATGTCATTTCCAAACTGTTTTTCATTTGCTTTGAGCCGCAGACGCAATCAAACTGTCTGGGGAGGTTGTTTTTCGTCGAACATACATTGACGCTGGACGAAGGGTTTAATCTAATGATTTTGCAATGTTCAGACACTGTTCAAATGTCATGTTCAAAGCAAACGTGTTCGCCACAGTTTGCCAATTCAAAACTAATTTCTGAATTGCAATAGTAACGTCCATCCATCTTCTCCCGCTTATTTGGAGTCGGATCGCGGGGGCAGCAGCTCCAGCAAGGGACCCCAAACTTTCCGAGCCACATTAGCAAGCTCTGACTGGGGGATCCCGAGACGTTCCCATGCCAGTGGGGAGATATAATCTCTCCACCTGGTCCTGGGTCTTCCTCAAGGCCTCCTCCCAGCTGGACGTGCCTGGAACACCTCCCAAGGGAGGCGTTCAGGGGGCATCCTTACTAGATGCCCGTACCACCTCAACTGGCTCCTTTCAACACAAAGAAGCAGCGGCTCTACTTCTCTCCCTATCTCTGGACCACATCATCTGCAAAAAGCAGCGATGAGATCCACAAGTCACCGAACCGCAACCCCTCCCCACCACGACTATGCCTCGATATCCTGTCCATGAATGTGGATGTAGATGTAAACTGTTTTGTTTGAATCATTTGTGAGTAGCTAGTGCATGGTGTTCATAGACGACTAAAAGCATGTGATCTGGTGCACCACATTCACACTAGGGTTGGGCTGATAGACGATGCCATTGTCATGGTGATGGTTGACAGAAAACACCATGTTGAGAAGACATCGTGTTTTAAAAATAAAGTTTCACACTAGGTTCACACTAGGTTATCTATTGAAACTATGCATAATAAGGTTTTCGTTAAAGGATCACTGAATTGCTGGGATTGGGTTAATCAGGATCACCTCCCCTCTCTCAAACACGTGCAGATGCAGTATTGGAGGATGCTAACCCAAAGCACTGTAGGCCTTTATTAATGTATTAATTACTACTTCGGTTTAATAGGTAGTCATTAATTTATAACTAGTCATACTTTTCTTTCTTTCTTTCATCTAAATTATTTTGGCTAAAGATATGAGACCCCCCTCCCCTCCGAATGGAGGCACGAGAGCCCACCGGGGTTTAAAAAGACCAGTTCCATTAGCAATTTAAGGTGATTATTACATAGCTTTAACATTTTAATGTTAATAAATCTTTATAAACAGGAGTCTTACAACATATCTCTCTCGAACCTGCCGTGGCCAATGCTTAGCATCTCTGGGGATTACCATGACAATGCAGGTGGTTCTCTTGGTTAGTTTTAAGTCAACTTTACTTTTGATTAGTAGATTTTCTAGTAATCCATCCGGGTAATATACATGCTCAGCCAGGGTAGCTGGGATCAAATGGCTTCATTACATCTTTTGTGCTGGTCCGTAATTGATTTAATGACCGGGAGGAATTGTTTTGGCAGGACAGGAGGAAGGTGATTATGTGTCATGTTATCCCCTCGCTGTGAATGCCTGCTCTCCTTCCCATGCCGCTGACCTCGAGACAATGGCACTCCATTAGGACTATGACGAGGCATGTTTTCGCTGTCCGGGCTTTTCATCTGCCTGTGTGACTGTAGTTGGCACGATGTATGGTGGGGTCAAGACCTCCCGTGTGACCTTTGCTAACCTAGCACGTATAAATGTGTATAAGCCAATTAGGATTTGAAAGAACAGGAATGTCTACTCTTTCAAACAAGTACAAACTAGGCAAGCCTAGTTCAGCCAGCCGCTAGCTAGTCATTTTCTGTGGTCAATTTCTTTAGCAAAATACAAAACGTCAATCAAGCTTATAAGGACTAAGCTCATATTGCGTTATTCACTGTCTCGACATACAAGTAAAAACAACTAACCCAATCCTCCATCTTTGCCGTTATCCCATAATCCTTGCCCTCCGCGTTGCATCTGCTGCAGGTGCGTGAACCGGCAGATGCACATAGGAGCCACTCCCCTCTACCTGGCGTGCCAGGGCGGGCACCTGGGCGTGGTGCAGTACCTGGTGCAGCGGTGCGGCGCTGACGTCCACCTCAGGGCCGCAGACGGCATGACAGGCCTCCATGCTGCCGCCATCACGGGTCACTACGCTCTGGTGGTGTGGCTGGTCAGTTGCTATGGATACACTGTACACACACACACACACACACACACACACACACACACACACACACACACCCCAGGTCCCGGGGGGATTTGTATTGGTTATGACGTGTAGTTTTGTTTTCAGCTCATAAAATGCAGATTTTTAGTTTTTTTTTTTTTTTTAACTTGCATTTTGTCAATATTAACACCAGCATTGATGTGTCTCAACACAGATCAGTCCTATTACTTCGTTTACAGCTCCAAAAACACAATATAGGGTGCTGTTACAGTTTATTTCCGCTTGATAGGCTTAAAGGTGTAGTCAGTGATTGCAGGCTAATACAGGTTTTTGTCGGATTCAGAGTTTCTCCTCGCGGTGCACTAGATGTCCGTTCTGTGTGTGGGCTGATAAAATAATCTGGTGTTTCTACACGGCTCTGTATAAGGGTACCCAAGCAGACACAACACTGTCCCGGCCTTGGCAGTGTGTCTCCAAAATGGGGGGCCGAGCTTCTGAGAGGGCAAACATGGCACTGAAGTTTTTGTTTTGACTCCACCTTTTAAAGGTACAGTCAATCGTTCCGGAGATAGCTTGTTGATATTTTAGCTCCATCAAAACATGAACGCCTCTTCCTTCAGTGATCCCTCAGGAGCTCCGCCCCACACATTGAACAGGCATTGCCAAAGCTGGGATAGCATTGTGTGGTGCGGTCTGCACCTCTAAGGTTTGTGTTCCTATGTTACAGAAGCAGGGCTGGGTGGAAACGTATGTAGATATTTGCCGAATGTGACAAAAGTCTGTTGTCTTACAATCGCTGAATCCACCTTTTAAGCGTTGCTAACACTAGCCCATTTGCAGGTGACCTCCACGGAGATGAGCTTGTCTTGCCAGGACAAAGATGGCGCGACTGCGTTGCACTTTGCTGCCAGCAGGGGTCACTGTTGCATCTCCAAGTGGCTGCTCCAAATGGGTGCAAAGGTCGTCAAGGACAACTGGGGGGGCACTCCGCTGCACGACGCGGCGGAGAACGGAGAACTGGAGGTGGGATGTTGTTCTGTGGCACTCGGCAATGAGGGCATGTTTGCTGTCTCGTCGCCATAGTGACAAATATGTGGTTTCCGTCAGTGCTGCAAAATCCTCCTGGCGAGCTGGGCGAACCCCTCCGATCGAGACGTTGACGGATTCACCCCGGCAGACCTGGCAGAGTACAACGGACATTACGAATGTGCCCGCTACCTCCGAGACGTAGAGGCCCATGTGAGCACCTGTTTTATTCAACTTTTTTACTTTATGAAAAATTACTTTTATTTTTATTAAAAAAAAAAAATTTTATTACTTAAAAAAAAAATATATATATATATAATAATAAATACAAATAAATAAATTACTTTATACTCTGTTTTGGCATGGAGCGGCTTTTGTTGCTTTTGTTGCTTGTGTGCGTGTGTGTTTGTGTGCGTGCGTGTGTGCGTGCGTTAGTGCCAGAGCCATTCGCTTGACCCAATTTGATAGAGTGACTCTCAGTTTGAGAGCCTTAGAAAGTGCAGGACAATGATATTGGTGCTTAATAAGGCATCACCACCACAGGTTGCATCTGTGCGTATGCAGATTGAGCTGGCCTTCTCAGTTGCCACCGAGGCCTCTCTAAAATTAGCTCTTTTGTTTTGTAAGCGGCCATCTTGACTTTGACTGTTGAATATTTCAGTGTCAACACCTCGTTTGCCTCCTGATCAAGGCGGGAGGAGTCAGTGTAGTTAATAACGATGTACGTTTAGACCTGCGTTCAAGCACAGGCAGGTGTTGCTGCTGCTTATACCGCGTAGCCCAGCCAGGATATGTGACATATTATGTGACTACAGAATATATAAGCCTATGCACACAATTGTGAGGATTGAGTTTTTAATGTGTCAGGTATGTACAGTAAGCTATTACACATTCTAAATATTATAACCCCACCCCCACCTTTGAGCTGGATATTTCCATTTATTAACAAACACAGTTAACATACTGTAACATGCAAAAATATACATAAACCCTACTGAGCATAATTACCATGTTAATGGAGTTGTGCTGTATTTGGACTCGGGAACGGAAGCATGTGAGATGAGATGACAACTACGCATGCATATGCACGTGTCACATACACACACACACGTACATGTTACACCTACACTAACAACACACACAGTAGTGTCTCCTTGTTGACCGATATAACACATTATCACTTTAATTCAATAAGATAACGTGAATTAAATAAATACTTAACCCTTGCGTTGTCCTAAGGCCGAAATGACCCCCAGCGCGAATGCGGACTGCTGGTAAGTGTAGCCCACGCACTGTCCTAAGGCCAAAATGACTCCCAGCGCAATTCAGACCTGCTGGAAAGTGTAGCCCTTCCGCTGTCCTACATCCAAAATGACCCACATTGTCGCTTCGGTTCGGTTGGATAGACCCTGGGGGCACGCCGTGTACGCGCTAGCACGATGGCTACGCAAATAATAAGGTCAATGCAAGGGTTAATCCAATATTAGATTGGGTTTTCTGTATGTGAACCCCTAAAATATCAACCGGGGGTGTTATTTATTGGGCTCCCACTTACTGAGAGAGAGAGAGAGCAACAGACATTCAAACAGACATTCAAACTGATTTTCATGATTTTGATTTATTTCATATCCACTGCTGAGGCAATGTAAATGTGTTATTAAATCCCCCCCACCCCCCATTATTAATATGAATATATTTATTATTTCCTTGTGCTTTTAGCAACTGTATAAACCGTTATTTTATTGTAATCATTATTGTCATTATTATGTTGTAAAGAGCTTTGGCAATATATTTAATCGTAACATTCATGCCAATATAGCCCAATGAATTGAGAAGCCATCATCCCATATGGGGGGAGCCAGAGTGCTCCTTCTGACATAATCCCCCATCACCGGCGGGTAGCTAATTAGCTCAGAGCCCTACACTGCGTCCGCGGGGCAGGTGCTATTGGCAGATGAGGAGGGCCTATCGGTTACCCCTCTCCTGTGACTCTGCTAGAAGGTCCCGGCCTGAGCTCCGTTATGAGATCCACAGGCTTACGTTTCAGACGTTTTCACCGTTCCGTTGCCGGCACCCGGCAACCCTATCTCTTCCGTGCGCTCGGGGAGCAGGATGTCATCAGGCTTCAAGCGCTCCTTTGATTGCGTTGTCATAGATTCTTTGTGTGTGTGTTTTCCCTCCTTTTCCTCAGGGTGTGTAAGTGCTATGATTGTCAGTTAACAGTATAGTCAGCGATTGTAAGTCAAATCGTGAGCCGTTAGCTGCCAGTTTGGTGTGCGCCCTGAAAAGATCATCAGGTGTTTCTAAACAGCCCTGCCTCTGTAAATGGGAACACAATGAAAGTGGTGCAGACCGCATCACACAATGCTATCCCATCCTTGGCAATGGGTGTGAAATGTGTGGGGTGGAGCTTCTGAGGGAGCACCCTATGGCATTGAAGGGATAGAGTAGGTGTTTTTGTTTTGACAGAGTTAAAATATAAACACTTTTTCTTCAGAATGACTGATCTGCCTTTGTAAATAGTTCCATTGAACTTTATATATATATTGTTTATTTTAGTTTTTTTCTGTGACCCTGATCCCTGTCTCATTATAATTGGATCACCTGTGTGCTTTGAAACCTAGAGTATCATAGCCAATTGGTAGAATCCAGCATGCTTTAATTACATTTGTACCTGTGTTGCACATTTGCTGGGTTCGAATGTGACACCGGGATAGGTTCATTTCCGCCCAGCGGAATCTAACTTGATTGGTTTAGACTCAGAGCTGCGTGTTTGGCATTTCCTGATGTTTGGTTGGTTCACAACAAGGTCACATTACCTTCCAATTTTGGCTACTTCTGTTTCTTGGTGCAATTTAATAAATTATGTAAGTTGCGACTTGATTTATAGCAATATTATATCATCACATTTGCTAAACTGAGTCTACTTTTTACCTCAATTCACACAGTGGACACAATGACGTTTAACATGATATAATCACTTGTTCCAATCCATGACATGAAGCTGTTTATATTTTATTACATGTTTTACTTTATTTCAAACTGATTGTTTCTTCTGAACATAATCCGTGGTGAAAAATCTAACTGAAGTAACCCCAAAGGTTTCTTTCTGTAACATTTGAAGGGAGTATTTCATTATAAACATCAGTGTGGATTCATTTAAGGATATTGAGGTAAAAAAAAGGTTTTAAGTAAAGTTCAGTATTGCTTATTAAACCTTTGTTACGCATTTGCTGTGGATACACTGTGGTCACACTGCAGACTTTCTATCTGAGATTAGTATTTAGTCAGCCCTTATAAGTTTTACAGTTTTTCTCGTTCTATGAGGGACCTACGAGTATTTACGATCAAT
This sequence comes from Typhlichthys subterraneus, assembly GCA_027564835.1. Taxonomy (NCBI): domain Eukaryota; kingdom Metazoa; phylum Chordata; class Actinopteri; order Percopsiformes; family Amblyopsidae; genus Typhlichthys; species Typhlichthys subterraneus. The sequence continues at coordinate 18,985 of JAODUH010023203.1, forward strand.
CTATATATTGTTCTCTACCCCACATGGACTATACTGCTGTAGGCAGAATCATGGGTTTTCCTGGGCTGAGCGCACAGTAGATTTAGATAGCTATGGAACACTATTCCATTATTACCACTAGAGGGTACATTGCTTGTCAGAAATATAGGAATCTGCAGGCATGCTTCTCGTTAAGCACTCTCCCCCTCTCACACCAAGCCGTTGGACTCACATCTAACTGAAAAACCTCAAAGCCTGGCTGAACGACAGCTGAATGTCTTTCACCCAAGCAGAACTGTACAGAGCACTTGTTCTGCTTAAGTATAAATCAAATCCCCCATACATGTCTTGATACCGTTTAATGACTGTATGCATGAGACATCTGCTTTATTTTCTTCGGTTGCAGGAGTTGAAGGTTTTGTTTAGTTCGCGAAGTGAAGTTGTAGCCCCGTGACCTTTTGTATGGAAACTAGGTTTATTTTCCAGGAAACTCAGTAGAATACTAAGAGGCTTACGCTATCTGATACTCGGAATGTGGCTATTGTTTGTCACAACACGCGCGCTGTCAAATGTACCCAGGGTTTGCACTAATGACTTGGTGCGATGCGATGCCAGCCTGTTCATCCCAGTTCTATCTTCGCCCATCCAGAAATCACACACACAGTTTCACCAGAATCTGGAATGTTGACATTTTCCGAGTTTGAACTGTTGACATATTGCAAATAGTTGTGGAATATGTCTGCATATAAAGGTAGCCAAGGCACTGCCAGATTTCATATGATTTATGTAATCTTGCCATGGGTTGCGGTTTCTGGCTTGACATGACTTGCTCTTGTGTTTCCTTTCTTTTTATAATTACTGTTTTATTATAACTATAAGTAAATGCATTATAATATGGAACTGGTTGATAAACACATTATTGTCTACCATTGAGATCTCCCTTCTTGCAACAACAATGCGTACATTGGTCTGTCTGTTCATTAGTGACATTACTGGCCATCCAATCCCATCCATTCATTATTAACCACATTCTCCGATCAGAGTTTATTGTTTATTGCCTGGCGGGCCCTCTGCCACTAGTGGAGCTGTCCACCATGGTGTCAAGCGAATGGTGGGTGATGCTCAGATAGTGTCAGGTCCTGCAACACTGTGAGCGCCTTCGCCCGGATACATGTCAGCTCCGCTTACTATGCTTTCAAAATAAGTCAAGGTTAGTGTGCTTTACTTGTTTTATGCACGTAATTTCTGACAAACTTGTGTGGTAATCTTGTCTGTTACATTTAATGTTCAGCTTTGCTGAATGGTGGAATTGTTCCTTTTTAGTAAATTGAACAGAGAGAATCCAAGAATTTGCTTGGCTAGAAGACATCTTATTGTTTACATCCTGCCTAATTCTTTGGTGTGGATCTTGGACTTAATCTGGATAGGGAACTTTGCCCTTGTACAGTAGTTCTAATGCTATGATGGAAACTTATTATCAACAGTAATGTGTCTTAAACTCTGAAGTTCCGAGGATTTGTCAGATGTGGTGGTCAGAGCTTGCCAGACACCTTTTTCGAGTAAATGTTGGCTACAGTGATTGTGTCTGTTGGTTATTAGCCTCTAATGCGTTCAAATTCACAGTGTGGTATGGCCAACCATGTGGCTGGGCTTCTGTAGAGGTGTGTGTGGTTGAATTCACATCAAGTGTTCTGTGTACAATTTATATCTACAACTAAATAATGTTGCAGAATTTAGTATCACCAAAATGTGAATATTTTGCCTAAAGTTTTTTTTAGGATGGGTAGCAATTTGTGAGAATTTAAATTAATTGTGTTTTTTTTAATAAATAATTTGACGTCACTCTGCCTTTACTGTGTGTGTGTGTGTGTTTGTCAGTCAGTGTGCCAGTGGTAAGGATCCGTTTCTTGGCTAATTCATGATTCCTAATCCGTCTCAGCAATCAGAGTGTGTGTGCTCTCTGATAGGGGCAGGGTGAATCCAGGGCAGAGCAGCGATACCCTACGGTATCGCCATGTGGCCAGTGAAGGGGTGCTGATGAAATCCAAATGGCTGGCCACTGGACCTAATTGAGCGCACGCAAGAACAAATGAACTGCACTCGCGTGGAGGACGTTGAACAGTTACTGGAAAGAGTCACAACTGAATGAGATTCCACCCATTCCCAGCCTTATGTTTATGTATCAGGGCGTTGCACAACTTCTGGGAAGTGTATTCCTATGTCATATCGCATATATAGCGCCGTTGGACATCAAAGTGCCGCGTAGCAGGAAGTTGCGAGGACCACCTCGCGAAAACAAACACAGCAGCATGCGGCAGCTTAATAGGACCGGGCTTTGATGTTTTTTGCTTCTAATAACGTCCTTAGAGAGCTGAATTTGATATGTGTTCTCCCTGGAGTCCATTAGCATCATACAGGTTCATTAAGGGGGATCTAAATGCTTCCATATAGCCCAGCATCCTTGCCTGCAGTGGTGTGAAATGTTGCCAATGTGTTCAAGGTTGCTG
>JAODUH010023214.1:0-24735 GCA_027564835.1 Typhlichthys subterraneus
GAGCAAATTCATTCAAGATCCAGTCATACCTGTAAAATACAATCCAGCCAAGATAGAAAGTTGGGCCGCAATGTTGTATTTTTCTGTAGGTAGGGTGCTCATGTACCATTAGTTATTACAGTGCACCAATTCTCTTGATGTTATCTTTTCTATATATATATATATATATATATATATGTAATGTGGTAAACCCATGTAATAAACCCACACAATGGGTTAGAGGCCCTCAACTGATCAGATTTAGCCCCTTAGAAATACAATTTCCACATATAATTGAATGCAACACAGTCCAATTATGTTAACTGTTGGTGGGGAAGTGCTCATTCTATCTAGATGAACAAATTAAGGTCACCATGTCATGGAATCAAAGTGTACAGTAAAGTACTGTATCATTATGCGGTTTCATTTCAAAACATAGTTCACGTATCTCTAGAACCTGAGCAGAATTAGTGGTTTGCCTGCAAATATTACAACCCACATTTAGCAATAGTAGCACCACAATAATAGGATTTTGTATGCAAACGCCAACTGCAAAACAAGATAGATGTGTATCTCTCATAGCCTGTCATGTACAAAACTCAACAGTAGGGCTGCCAACACCGGCACTATATCAGCGAAGTTAAATAATAATGTTACACATAAAGGCTGTGGATGTTGTATTCACTTTGAGTTAAAGCCAAAAGGCCGAAATGCAGCACGACACATCGCCTACGGGCCTTTCCTAGTGCCAGCTCGGCTTTCCCTCATTGAAAGGCAGAACCAACCACAACCTTGCCATAGCAGGGAGCTTCTCTAATATAGTAGGGACAGTAAGGAATGGGTTCTTTTGTTATGAAGTCAACAAACTGCTGGAAAGGTCACAATACTGCTTATAAAACTGATAGTTGTGTGTTCTACGGCATATTTTATCATCACATTAATTAAAAATGCATGAAAAATATAAATACACATAACGTCTAAAACATACATATACAGTATCAACGGCTGACATACAGTATCAACAGTATCATGTCGATACAGGTACTGTAGGAAAACTAACATGTTAAATACAAATGAGAAAGGTAATGCACATTGCACAAAGACATGTTTTTATGGCAGCACACAGTTTTGACCTTGATGATCCTTCCAAATGAATGTTAGTCTCCAACAGTGGAAAATGTCATGCTGTACTGATGCAGAGCACGTCTTCAGTAAAAAAAAAAAAGAAAACACACACCTGAAACAATCCTTATCGGCAGCGGTGAACAGGATAAGTCTTAAGTGACAAAACCTGGGAGCCTGTTGTTCATCTGCCTTTGGAGACCAGTACGCATTGATTTTTGAGGAAAGATTACAACATATTTCTGTAGTTCATAGTCCCTGCCTGCCTCACCTATATCCTTCCCCTCAGAAGCACGGGGAGGATGTTATCGCTCGTCTGGCCAGCCGACACAACTGTCAGTAGAGGTCAACCGATGTCTCTCCTCAATGCTGGTAATGCTCTGCCTTGTCAAAGAAATGCAAAGTCAGAACAACCAATGGGGTTTAGAGATTGAATAAACCTGTCTGGAATTACCATATGTTTTGCATTAATGTGCATGAGCTGACCTCTTCTTAAGCCTGCCGTGTACAAACCCCATTTCATTAACATCTTTATGCAGAGTTCACATTAGAAGAGCGATCAAAGTCTTCCGATCGCTGTATTGCACACATTACACGACTGCCTCTCGTGTAATCGGGCAGCTTACGTCATTGTGGGTTTCACACCGCATGACTGATCGGCAACATTATAAGCCGCTTCATGTGATTAAGTCAAACTGGAGCTCACAAGATCAATGCCCACAAGGCTAGAATAGACATATCTCACAAACAGAATGTAGGTCCTTCTAGTATGCACGCCTGGTTAACACGGAGCTGGCATCTTTCTCAACATGCTTTCATTAGCAACCTTTTGCACCAGTGATGCGGTTAGAATTGTAGAAAATCACTGAAATGTGAAAAGTTAATTCGACAAGGCATACATGCAGTTCATATATTTATTTCCTCTCGTCTTATTGGCTGAAGGACGTTGCAGCAGCTGTCGTTGCCAGTCACAACACCAGTCCAGATGTTGAACCTGCTAAATATCCAGTCAGAAGCTGGGATGCATCGGTGACGCTCTGATCGTGTGGTATCGTCACAGGGTAAGCTTTCATCCCATCCAATGAAAAGTACCCATTCACTCTGGTGTTTTGGGTTAATGTGGCTGATTAGTTCTCATGTGCAGTCGTGCTCATACTGCTGGTTGTGTATGTCTTGGTACAATTGTAACTATTGTATGCAACTATCTTGTATCTAACTAACAACTAACTTCTACCAGACAGTGTAAACTCACAGATATACGTTCTGTGAAATAGGATTAAGTTCACCACTTATCTGAAGTTGGTCCCCGGGCACTGCACAGTGGCTGCCCACTGCTCCCTTGAGGGATGGGTTACATGCAGAGGATGAATTTCACTACATGTATGTGTATGTGACAATAACAAATTTAAAAAGCGCCTTTATTGGTAACATTTCCTGTGAAAAATGTTCCAAGAGGGCTTATCTGACTCATAACACCTGTGTGGGCTGCCAGCTTTTAACCAATCAGGTCTGCACGAAAAATGTATTCCAAAATGCCTTGATGTGTGTGTAAACCATTCTGGAACGGTAAATCATGACAAAACTTTGTTAAACACCACGTAATTAAGGTTTTTTTTTTCCATTACCGGTAGTTTTCCTGGTGTAGAGAGCGACTAGCAAGCGCGTTTGACAAACAGCTTCCAGAGAACTCATTTCCATTAACTATTAGACAGCTGATAATCTGTTCCTGGGACTCACCAAGTGCCCCGCCATATAACTGCATCGCAAGAGGGGGCGTTTCCTCTTAGTCAGCATTGATCAAAGCACAGCCAATTGGGAGCGGGATAACGGAGCTGTCCTGCTGTTAAGGGTGCATGCGGGTGGTGTAATTATGTGACACATGCAGTGGGTTACTCAGGCATGTAAACCAGCATGTGTGTGTGTGGTGGGTTTATTTACCCCCTCTTGTCAACCAAAAACAGAGCCAGGAAAGTGGAAGGCAATTACAAATCAAGGCATGGCTTGGTGAAGCTGTGTGCACAATCCACAGTGCACTTGGATAACATACTGTACAGGCTTAAATTGCTATTGAAAGAAAACATACAACTCTCGCTCGCTCGCTCCCTCGCACGCACGCACACACACATGCAGTCACACAAACCTCATCGTGCTTTAGACAGCACACCCCAACTGATCTGCATAAAAGCCTTCAGTTTTATGACGATAGCCTACATGTGTCCAACCAGCTCCATGGACCCACCCAATAAATCCACTCACACACTTACGCTTACTTTGACAGTACATGTATCCTTAACATTTGTGTCAATCGAAGGGTTTCTTGAGGCGTCTATAAACCCCTGCCATCCATTTATGCCACGCTGACACATCATCGCTCCCGATGCCACAAGACAACCAGATTTCTTTACCACCACCACCGCATCCATCCCAGCCTAACAGTGACACTGTAATTGGAAAGGTCCAGGGCATTGTCTGCCAGTGACAACGTCACAAAGCTAAGGGCAGCGTATGCTGCAACAGATACCATTCATCCATTTTCTCCATTCGCCGTAGCCATGTTAGTTCTAGCATGGCTATCTTTGAATCGTCAGACGGACAATGTGTTTTTTTTTTACAGTCTGCTACTGTGTAATTTACAGTAGCGGACTGTAAATCCATCTCAGCATTAAGCATGAAGGTCACAATGGAGCAGGGGAAAGAAGATCAATTGGAGGAGAGAGGCATAAAATGGCAGACAGAAGAGAGAACTGGAGCCCCTGTCCAGCTGATGAAGTATGACAGGCATACATCACTGCCACAAAATGGCTGCTGAGAGAAAAATCAATGCACATGGTTATATTGTTATGAGCAGTTTTTGTCAAGTTGCTCAGGAATTGTAATGCATTACTAGTTACTTATTTTACTTATTACTGGGTATTAAAAGTAATGTTACATTACTAAATTACTTTAACAATCACTACCCTGCCTCGTCCATTCCAAAAAATGACAACCTGTGTAGCCAGCTCATTGTATAATTGAATCCTCTTTATTGGAACAATAATGAACCTTAGGAGTCAACAATCAGCCAAAGTGAAAACATTGCAGCCTCTCAAACCAGATGATTGGACAGGTTGGTTTAATTATCCTACCCTAAGTTTGCTAGGACCAGAAATGTCGTTCTTGTAATGCAGTAATGCAGCATTACTTAGATTAGTAATGGTAATATTATTACTGTTTTGGAAATAGTAATTAGTTACACTACTTACTGGAAAAATTTATATTATTACAGTAACTAGTTACTAGTAACTTGTTACTGCCCAACACTGGTTATGAGTAATGAGCGTGTGGGTCTGTCAATCTTAGTAAAAAAAAAAAAAAAAAAAACCTTTTATTAATCACCATTATTGTAGGAAGAAAAACACAGTCACTGGCTGGATAAAGAAAGCACAGATACAGTAGTCATTAGCCTACTTAACCACAACTACACAGAAATGTACCGTATTACATTTTTAATTAGGCATGTATTGTTAGCATTACTAGCATGAATACGCTACGCAAACCCTTGAATACGAGGACTAGAGGTAATTAACCTGGCACCGGCCTCCATTCATCACACTACTGCTGAATGGTACAGTAGGTGAGCGACTAGCATGATGCCTATACACTGGGGTGTATAGGTTCCAAGAGACAGACTAATGCCAACAATTGCAGTAAATGTTACACTTACCAACAGTTGAAAATCATAGTAATAATAAGGTATCGTATAGTTCAAGAACACCTTAAAAAGGTGTACATTTCAAGTCGGAAGACATTTTGCCCAGCAATTTCTTACCCACCGTACTATAGTTCACTGTGGACAAATATGGCGTATAGCCAGAAGGGTCAACGCTAATATAATTTAAAATGCATTGTTCAGTGTGCTTTAGGCCAAACTTCAAGCGGTATTTATGCAGCCAAGTAAAAGTCTGTGTATGTAGCTTGATTTAATATTAGCACATGGAAAACAGAAACATTTTCTGTGGTTTTCTGATAACAAAAACATTAAGAAGAGCAGAAACCTATTTAAACTAACTTGATGAGAAATATTTATATCAAGCCCTCCACTTAATATTCCAATGCAAGCACATTGCTTGAGGCATTACTCTCTTATTCATTTTGTTTGTACATGCAATTCCAGTATTTTACCCTGTCTGGGAAAATACCTTCCTAATAAAATGTTAAACTAAAAGAAAAGCAGTTGTTGTAAACTAATCACTTGGCAGGGAGTATCTCTAATGTGATGAAAGTATAGTAACAATAAGTGGAGCATCTTTAAAGATAAATTGTATTTTGTTATTAGGCTTTTACATTGCCGTAAAAGAGAAATATCAACTTCCATTAATAATCATAGCCGTTGGGAAGCATGAGTTATACAAATTAAGTTTTCCAATTAAATCTGGCAAACAAACTTGTGTGCTATGGGCTAATGTTCCATTTCTGTATATATAAAAAACACACCAAACTAGAGCAACTAATAGTTGTATGCTTACTATTGACTTAACAACATTAGATAACCTCAGTACAGTTCCTAAAAGGTTCCTCTTGACAGAATGCTGGAGATAAATTCTAGTTTGAACCTGCTCTCATTAGAGGAGGGTGGGGAGGGGAGATGGGAGGTGGGGAGGTGAACCTACTGTAAGCCTATACTTTATGTGAACCACATACAGTACAGTACACTTGATTTATTATACTGTACATTCTGCTAATCAACTGGGTTTCTTCAATTAGCCAACTAACATTTTTTATCAGCACACAGCTCCAACAGCCAGTACCTGACGTCTGAGCACTCATTGTTCACGTTGCCAGTGCAAGTCAGCACAGTGCCTTTAGCACAGCACTGTAACAGTGAAATGTCTTTCAATAAATGGAGTGCAATCTGCCCTAATAAATGTGTGTAGGGACAGGCTATAACAGAATTACAAGCAGCGCAGACACCACAGAGCAAGATGGGAGCTCCTTTATTACAGAATTGATTGATGACACTGCATTAGACGGTATGGTGCCAGCTGCAATATACAGCTCTGTGGCAAACCAACATGGCTGTCAGAGTCATCCCACCTGTCTGAGACTCCAGGCCATTAGCAAAGAGTTATCCACATTTTGGAGTTTTATATCTCTTTACCGAGCAATGTGCATCTGATATGTCATTTTTATCAGTGTGTCATGAGAGGGACATTAGGGGGAATTCTAACATGAAAAATGTTTTCATAGTCATTGAAAAAACAAAGCAATAAATGGAGGAATTCAGACCTCTTTTTTGAGCTAAATGTGCAAATGGAAATGGAAAATGCAAATAATGACAATGAGAAGTGATTTAATATTGCAGATATTCTTTATATAATCCATGCAGTGGAGTAAACCTTAAAAATAAAAATGTGCTGAATGGTATGCAATCAACAAAGTTACTTGTTTGAACTGCCTGTGCTTGGACGTTTATTAATAAGCAGCTGATGGATGCATTATTAATTTATAATTTGCTTTTAATAGCATCCAAGAAATAGGGGACAAGACGCCAAGACAGTTTGGCAGAGTTGCGTTCTAGTTTCAGCAGACAACTGCGTTATGTCCTGTTACTAACCCAGCAAGCTTAGAGAATTTGGCTCCCTCTGCTGGCCGTGAGCATGATAATACTATATTTTGACATCACATTCTTTGAACAAGGCACTTTCAAGCACACTTTCTGATATGCACGCCATGAAACAACAGTGTGGACAATTCTGCGACATAATTATAACTGCTATAGTATTTCACAACATTCTTACATCTTCAGAATTTGCATTAATAATAGATAGTAGATTGCGTTTTCAGTGTTCAAATAACACATTTACTTTACATTTACTCGGCTGTATCACACTTAACCCAACACAAAGCTGTCAATCGAAATCATTTGGAGCTATATGATTATACTGTCATGTATTGTGCAATTTACAAGTCAAGTGCCAGTGTAAATATGATTTATAGTAATACACCCAGACATTATTTAAAAGTAAGCTCAGTTATTGGTCAATTGTTTAGATTTTCACTCCAAACATAGGCTAAGGGGAAAAGGGAAACGATAAATATAGGATATACTGTATATGCACACGCACACCCCCTTCCCCTCCCCTCAAAGACGTTGGCCACACTGCACTTCTGGCAGGGGCTGATGTTCAATGTGCCATGTCAAACATGGCTGTCGTCCGCTACCACCTCGCTGTGCACTATTGGAGCAACACCATCACTCACTGTTACTCTGCATAGACTGAAAGGAGCCATCTGTGTACGGCTGCATCGCAGGTCTATTTTTAAACACACTGCAAGCAAGTGGCAGATCATCAAGCACCATAACACAGTTCAATCACAATGGATGTTTTTGGATGTGCATTATTCCCAAAATATAAAGATGTTTTTCAAACATTTTCAACACACTTTTACTTTTGATACTGTAGTTTTATAAATGTTAGTTTGCCTTGCTGAGTCCATGTTCTCCAACCTCATGTCTACCCCTCTACATATCCGTGAAGTTGGCAGTATGATAAGAATGTGAATCAACGTATTTTGATCTGTTTGCATTGTTTGTGCATGGCAGTGCACGAAAAGTAAAAGCGTGTGCTTAAACGACTTCTTATATTAAAAACGTTCAAAACAGATATTACATTTTTGTCTTAGGTTTGTTTCTTGAAATGTTTGTTTCTACAAAACAATTTGCAAACACCAACTCCCAAGATAAACCCCGGTAACAACAGAGGCTTTGATGAACAAGTTTAATCCCATGTGTTAATTTTGCTGTGATTGTGAGCATGACTGAGTGGGCGTTTATACAAATGTTTTTCCCCCCGACTGAGACGAGAGCTACAGAACCAGAATAGACAAGTATTATTTGGAAGCACAAACACTTTGCCTGGCCTCTGAGTGAAATCTTCACATTAACTTAATCATTCTGACTGACCATTTAGTTCCACACGGCTAAGCATTAAGCATATTGTAATTGCGCAACTAAACAGGTGGTCTGGAGGCTGAAAGGCCCAACTTGTAAATATTAGATTCACACCTCAGAAATGAAAATAAATAATATTATGAGCATGGGAACACAGCCAGTCTGTCTTTGTGTCACTAAAAAACTGCACCATACCGCACTACAGAAACTTAACATTAGCTTTAGGGAATAAAGGGGCATTCAGAGATTGTATTGCAGCCATCAGAGAAACAACACTGTTTTTGAAGGACAAGAGCAATCCGTCCCACATATGAAAACATGAAAACGTGACCAACCCCTCACCTGAAAACAGAATGCGTCTGTGGCACGTGCATAGTCTTGTTGCACACAGCATATGTCCCCGCCATCCCTGAAATTCCCCCAACCACACCCACAGTTTTCAAACTAAACAGGTCCATTTTTTGTAGCTTTTAGTAACAAATCGGGGTGAATTTGTGTTTTGGGAGGAGCTAGATTCAGAACACTGTCACTCACCATTAGTTAACCCACATATGGACGACATCCAATCAAATTAATGTTAAGCACTGATGATTTATCACTCATAATGATTTATCAATAATCAGTAATTAAAAAAAGATTTAATTGACATGGTAAAAAGCAATTTCTTATGAAAGGTCAGCCAACAATATCCCATAAAGTAACTTTGATGACTTTTCAGTTTGCAGATACCTGCTGTGCTTTTCACTGTTAATTATTGAATGATCAATATTATTCATTATGCATCATGCTTGGCTCACCATTGTTGATCAATCATTATTGTAATACATTATACTTGACTCACCATTGTGGAACCAATCAGCAGCTACAATACAACAAAAATCCCTTCCTCGCTTCCTACCTTTGGCAGGAGTTAGCGGGTATACAGGCTAGATGCAGACGGTTTCTAGAATAATCTGATGCAACCTACCAATAGTACAAACCTTTCATGGCAGCTATACAATGATAACTGCCTATGAGGAGAATTGTTGTGCTTAGCTCAATGTATCAGGTCAGGGCAGGTCAAGCTGGGATAAGCATTTGCTTAATAAAGGTAGTCAGTGATTTTAAGATTTTGTTTATGTGAGCACTGTATACTCGCGGTATACTCGCGGTATACTCACTGTATACTCACTGTATACTCGCGGTATACTCACTGTATACTCGCGGTATACTCGCGGTATACTCACTGTATACTCGCGGTATACTCGCGGTATACTCGCGGTATACTCACTGTATACTCGCGGTATACTCGCGGTATACTCGCGGTATACTCAGGGTCGGCTACAGCTGCCCATTCTGTGATGCGCAGGCCGCACCACACACACTATCCAAGCACTGGCAAAGTGTTTCCTGTGTGTGGGGTGACGCGTGTAAGGGAGCACACTATGGCATTGAAGGGAGAGGTTTTTGTTTTGCATATATCAACAAGCTATTTCGACAAGCTTTATCCAAAACATTACTTACCTTAAGGTAAGCACAGTAAAAGTAAAAGAGATGCCCAGTAAGATAAATATAAGTAATATGATAGTAATAATGTCTATTTGACTTGGTTAGGTGAATTTCTTTAACATACTAATGTTCAACAATCACATGTAAGCAAATGTAACATTTTTCAAACTAAAACTACTAAGATACATTAAGGTATTCTAGTTCATACTGTCATGCAACAAACCTCACCTAATTAAACTGGACAATATATTTTTTCTTATTTGGCTTCATATAATGTTTTATCATAAAGCAAATGACATATCAAATAAAAAGAAAACAAACAGCAGTGGCTAACACACCCAGCTACAAACACACAATACAACTTCACCAACAGCAGCCAACTGACTAGTCCGGTGGTTAGTCTTTTTGGCAATTAATTCCATGTGGGTCCTTCACAAGTAAACACCACAAAACCTCGCCAAGTCTGCGTCGTCTTACCATCGTAGCCGGCTTCCAACAGCCCAAACTGCTCCAGGACCTTGACAAAGAGGATGACCACCACCAGAACGGCAATCATCTCCAGTCCCTCCAAGTTCATGTTCAACATGTCAGCCTGCTCAACAAGCTGCCCATGGCCAGGAATGTACGCCAGAGCCTGGCGTGTTCTGCTGCCTTCAGGCCATCTAACTGCCTAAAGAGTCCCGCCACTCCAGAGACCCACACGGCGACAGGCAGCGTGAATGAGGGAGAGAGAGAGAGAGGAGGAGGAGGAGGGAGGAGGAGGAGGGGGTTGCGACCACAAAGGCAAAAGAGTGATCACCACCAGTTGCTCTGGGAGACTAACTGCTGCACATTTCTCCCACTAAATACCAGGACAAGGAGGCAGAGTCCTTTCAAATGGTGAGTCATCATCCATGACTATATGTAAAGTATCTTTTAAGATAAACTGAAACACTTTGCTTCTTCCTAGATAGAACACTTTGTCATATGGGTGTAATATATTTTCTAAAAAAATAATAAGAAAATGAAATGTAATGTGTATACACTTTAAATAAAAAATATTGGTCTGAATTATTGTGATAATTTATAATCCTATTTTGCGGCTATCCCAGCAGAAAGATTGTATTTGTGCCAATTTCTCCTGAAAATTGTATTCCCTGAAGAGAGCATTTCTTACAGTTTTATGCCATCTAGTGGCTCAGATGCAGCAGTGTGAACTCCATGGAGGGATGAGAGTGGTGACGTATGCCAAGTTGGAAACAACTCCTTTACTCACCCGAGAAGAGATGTACATTTTTAACAACTGCACAAACAATGTGAGCCCAAGAGCTCTTTAGTGGGTGGGTGGGGCTGTTGTATAGCTGAAAGTCAACACTGAAAGAAAGATACAATTTCAAAACAAACAAAAACATCATAACACATTTTCTAAAGACTGCAGGATGGCGACCAGGGCCCTATTCCATAAAGCCAACTAAGAAAAGTGGGGATTAAAGTCAAAAGCATGTCTTGAGTGAATGTAACAAATCAGTTAAGGCTAAAAGTGGTTCCATAAAGCTCAATTCAAGTTCACACAAACCGACTAATTCGAGACAGGTTAAGATAGTAATTGTGTGCATGCTATTCTTAAGAAGCCCTGAGAGGTAGAACATAGATTAATCGATGTGACATGCAAAAAGAAATGGAAAAGACAGAGCGGCGATATGTTCACAGCCACGGAGCAGCATTATACTAAATATATGAAGAAATTAAACATATAATTACCAAGAAAGGTAATATATAAACATAACGAGAGATGAAGAGAGCAAGAAAAGCAAGAAATGCAAAAGCATACATTATTTAGGCCCAATAAAATATTTTGATACGACCTAATGTATTCTCGGACACAATACATTCAACCTGTTTGTAAGGTAAGAATACAAAACCTGTTATTTAAAAATCGCATACAAGTAAAGCCTATGTTAAATTGCAATGTTGCATCTCACTCATTTGTATAGGCCTATAAATAATGTCAACAACCCTATTATACAGGTATGTGTTTCTAAACAAATAATAGGCCTACTGTGTGTAGGTTATAAAAAGAAGCCTATACTATAAGGGCGTAGGATACTCTATAGGTGTTCAGCCATTAAACCAATAATATACATTATTCGATCCCATTATAACAAGGTTGTGTTTATGTTAAAGTGTATTTTCAGACAGAATACGTTTTTTAGATAATAAATTGGCGGACCCCCCTCAGTAACTCTAAGGATCCCCTAGGGGTCGCAAATTCCCTGTTCAAGATCTGCTACTGTATATGGCTATACGCACTTACTGTAAGCAGAGCATGACATTAAAATTGTTCAACCTCATTATTACCAATTACAGCTGTAAAAAGCATCAGATTCCATGCTGCTACTACTGTATAAGGAGTATACATAAAAGGCTGACATTTCTATTTTTATATTCCTAAAAGTTTAGTTTAATTTAGCAATTTATACACATATGTACCTGGCATCATGCAGGAACCTGTGAGTATGATGTCATTTTAAGCACTGGCTTACTGATATTTGTCAGAACTCATTTATTTCCAGCAAATGTTGACTAAGGGACACTGAGACCCTTCTAGGATACTTCAGACTGGGACCGCAGATGACAAAGTGAGTATTAACCTTATATAGTTCTACGGTATTAACTATTGAATACAACACAATGCCAAGAGCATTGCTAAACATGAAGTGTTATCTTTCTACAGAAACTGTAAAGATGTTGTACAGGCAGTACCTCCTCAATTACAAATGGATGCACTGGATGGGAAAATATAAAAACACCTCACCCCAGACAATCTGGAGAAAGCATGTAGGGAAGTCAGTAGGCTACTCTCTCTAACACCCTGTGTTATATGTATACTGTATACGAGTGGCTTTGCTGGCATTTCTACTCTTGGATTTGGTGTGGATTACCTGTCTAATACTCCCAAGTGATATCGGACAAACAACCAACCCCAGACTAGAGGAAGAGCGGATTGTACGCAGCCCTGATTACTGGCAGATCACCAAATAAAGCAGTTAAATGTTCCTCTGCTTCGGGTCTCATTTACAGCCATGCATGGTGACAGAAGACCCACAATGTCATAATTACAAAAATACCCTAGTCCCATGAATACCTCCTCAGCAAAGGACTAACACAGATAAACTGCTGATGCTGCTCTGCAATGAGGTTGGCCAACAGCAGAATGATGTCGGGTCATAAAATATACCCTAGCTAGGTGACATCACCCTCACCTGGATTAAAAATAAACCTCATCGTTGTCTCCCTAAAGATGATGAAAGTATTAATGTCAAGTGGAAAGACAACGACAAAAAGTGTATTAGCTTGCAATTAGCTTGCAATAGCTATACTTACTACTATACCTTTACGTGACATCCCCTAAACTAGGCCCCCTATAGACAATACCTATATTATGGAATGGACTGGAAGCAGTCACCTTCACACTCTCAAGCAGAAGGTCAGTTGCTAATACCTCTCTGTGGTATGTGCACTCTTGGACAGCTCATTTAATCTACCATCAATTGGCTTTCTCTGTGCTATTTCCAAATATAGCTCCCAAGCCAAGTGTGTTAACATGTGGTGCAGTGAAAAACCCTGCAATCAAACAAGCTACAGGAGCCATTTTGTGCCCTAATTTACAGATGTTATTTGCCACAGTTTGCTTGCTGCGTCAGCTAGAACAAATCTAGGACACACCAAAAAGGTGGTAACCAACAGCTGTAAGCACTCAAGGTACAGTAATGGATGCCATTGCTTATCTTAACCACAATGTTCTTGCCAATGGATGATGTACTCTCATGGCAGACTAGTCATTGCTGAATGTAATTCCTCTACTTGCTGACTGGGCTCCAATCACATCAGAGTCATCAGTGTTTGTGTACTGTAATTATGATGAATGTAATCAGGGTTACAAAACAGACACATGTTGCCAACAGCAGCGTTCCGGCTCATGCAGCGTGTGATTAGTGATGATTATCCTGATTATTGTTGTGGCTTGAGAAATATGTACCTTTAAATAGACGTGCTATACTATACTATACTTTGCATTTGATGCCATTTGAATGGATATTGCTTTAGTCCTGCAAATACAACCCTCTACAATGAGCATTATCCTACCTTTATATGATGCACTTAAAATTGCTATCTTTAGAACCTGCTCTCTATTTATCAGCAGCAATTTCCACATATTTCTGACACTTCTGGCATAAAGGTGAGCAGAAAAGAAAGGCATTGTTCCTTTGACAGAGTTCCATTGAGTCATTGAGATTAAAATTGTAGGTTCACGTTTACAGTGCAGGGCATTCTCTTTGCTGCAGTGAAGGGGTTGTCTGTACTTTGAGTAACTCAAGTAAAAAACAGCAGTCAATACGGACTGGCTGTTCACATCATTAGAACATTCATTATCCTCGGCTCAAGCAGCTCTCCTTAGGCTTATTCTATTTTCTCAAAGGGAACAGACACACAGACACTGTACCTTTGTGTTTCCTTGAATCAACTTGCTATTGAATCTTCAACTCGACAAAATATCTCAGTCACAGAAAGCGCAGTCACTATTAAGTGTAAGTCTTGCATTTGCTGGTGTCATTTCAGCAATAGGGTCTTGGTGCCTGTAGCCTTAAAATAAATTAATGTTTTTCTGTCAGACATTTTCTTGATCAGAGAACCTAACCTACTGTAGTAATTCATACTTAAATGGCAATTTAAACCTGGATTTCTTTTTTAAACAAATCCAAGAAAGGTAACCTCACGACGATGACAAAAGTTGATGTTTATCGTTATGCCATGATCACTAAGTCTAATCTTTTAGCCTGCTGAACATTGTTACAATTGGCCCAAACAGCTTATTTAAAGCTATAATATTCATACCATAACAATATAACATGCCACATTGTTTGTGCTGGAGAAATGTGTTTATGCTAAAGATGGAAAATTATAACTGACTACTCCTGCCATTTTACAAATCATGTTTGTCTGGAATATGTTATACTTCAAATAGCAGAAGGTGGTCTGTGTCAGCACTGTTTTATGAAATTGCACATAAGCAAAACTAACCGAGTTTGTGTGATTCTGCTGCCATCAAATGGAGACTGAGAGAAACCAACAGACAGAGCTTTGCCTAAATTCAATGTTAACCAAATAACTTGTAATGAACCAAACAAGGTAATGTGATGAAGACACTAAATGCACCACGCCAGCATGGTACATGAACCGATGTACTAAAAAAAAGGTCTTAGAATTAACGTTACAAACAATAACTTTGAGAGTGACAGTGACCCAGAAATATAGGTTTAACTGGGGCAAACACAAAAGGCATAATTGCCCATGGTGATGTTAACAAAATGCTGCTATAGCAAAAATATTTTAAAATGGTATTCATATTTTTGTTTATTATTTATACAGGCATGTTTTGATGCAATGGCACTGCCAGCTTGGTTTATAATAGTTGTACTTGTAACTAAGGCATGGAGGGGAATGTCATGTTAAATAAGGGAACCAGGTCTGTACCTTGGGGCTACAGTAAGAGTATCTGTAGCTTGCAGAACATACTCACTCGGCCCACTGGGAGGAAGCGTCACTTAACGGTGCGTGACTAAGCCCCTTGTTTTGCACCTGTGGACTCTTCCAAAGAGTGGCGGCGGTCATTAATCCAGCTCTAAATGAGCCCTCTTAATACCGGTCACCAAACTCAATGGGAAAAGTGGAACTCATTTAATAAAACGTAAACAGCGTCACTGAGTGCAACCAAACCATGCTGACATGAAAATAAGATAGCAGTCAGAGGGTCCTCAAAAGCCAACTGCAGTGGCAGAACTTTTAAATTTAAATGCTAATTGAGACTGGCACCAAACTAGTATATAATTTTGACACTGAAAATCAGTTTTCACAGATTATGTCGCACAAATAACTGCTTTGCTGTGTGGTTGGCCTCTCGTTTCCATATGTAAGGTTAACATTTTGCTTAGCAAGAAAGATTTTTTTTTTTTTTGACAGACCTGTTGATTTCACCATGGCATCACTGAGTAATATTCTCTTCAGCAATTTCATAGAAAACATTGTCGTTCTCCCTTTAGGGCAAGGTGAGGTTGACATCTAGGACTGAGGTCCTCCCAATATTGCACATATTATAACCGTGACCCAAATAAAGCTGGCATGTTTTATGAACATGATCCATTATTGTATAGGAGCCAATAAATCACTGCAGTCCTCAAGTAACAATTTCCCATGGCCTTACATATATATAAATAACATTTTCACCCTAATGGTACCATTATTGTACCAATGTACCATTTTCTTTGAAAAAATGTTACCTCCTACAGTTCACATACAGTACTAAAGGTGTACTTAGTTAAATTTCAATAATTTGATGACTGTGTGTTTTCATTTAAATAAGATATGGCCATACATAGGCATGGTGGCACGATGTCCAAAGAAACTGACAGCTGCTCTCCCTGCGATGAGTCAGAGTCTCTTCTGGGTTCTGTAAACACCAGAAGGCTACAGTGAGAGTCAGCAACAATAGCCATACGGCAACCATCTACAGTACACCACCCCTGGTGCAAAGACGACAAGCTACTGGCACCAGAAACCAAACTCGTGTTGGTTTCAAAAGCTCAAGCTGAACCACAGACTAGGAGACACTATATATTAAGAGATTCCTTTATTTCATTTCCTGGGTACAAGTACACATGCCTGGCACCGCCCGACTATTGCTCTCAGATCAATTTCCTTTCACTGAAATTACAGTCTGGAAACCCTGTTCGGATTAGCATTCGCCCTGCTGGCGGTCCAATCACGGTGGGTTAGTGAGATGACGTGGAAGTCAAGCGTGTTTCGAAATGGTGGTAGAGCTAGATGAGGCGATCAAAACAGTTAATTGGTAACTATTGCTGTCCAATAGTTTCATTATTAATCAGAGGTCTACGTCTAGTAGGAAGAAACAATGGAGCGTTGCCAGACCTTATTCGCAAAGTACATTTGAGGTCTGGCTACACCAGGCTAACAGTACACAATGCATTAGCATCCAGGTTGCAGATGTGAGATCGCAAACCACCAAAGTCAAAACCAGCAAGTTTCATGGAGGCTACTTGAGTCAGTTCCTGTTTTTCAGCTTGCATTAGCACCCCAAATGACACCAACCCAAACTCCACTCGTATAAAACTAAATTTTTAAACAAGTGGACTTAATTATGCTACGTCTCTCATCATTGGAGACACTGAAAAACAGCACTTAACCAGACGGGGTTTAGTCGAGAGGGGTTGAAGCTTCAGGTTTCAGAGTGGTTCTTGGATCATCACATCTTGTCATGCGAGTGAATACACCCGGATTAATTAATGACATTAGAGAGGATAGTGGAGTGCCACTCATGTATCTCAGGCACTGTGTTTGTGAGTAGGCCATGTTCCCCAAAGGTTGCAGCTCAAACAAAACGTTCCTTCATGTGAAAGGCACTTTAAATTCACAATTCATAAACATATGTTGCAAAGCTCTGCATCAGGTATGCTTCTAGATTTTTGTCTGAAAATGTTTTTTATTATACATTTGGCTGATATTGGTGGTTCTTGTGTGCTATATTTTAATAGTTAAAGAGTGGAACTTTAAATAATTGAACAACGCCTTACTCTGACTTTTGAGCGTGTGTTTTTCGGTGCTTTATCTGTGAGTCCAGTCAAATAAACGCACCACTAATAAATGTTGCTAGTAGCTGCAGTTCAAGGGCTCAACTGCTTAAAAAAAACAACCACTCATGGCCAACTCTGACAGCCTCTAACTAAAACAAACAAAACACATTGGGATCTCCGAGAGGCAATTTATTTTTACAAGTTGCATCTTGTCAGATTACAGAAATGATAAGGAGTATCTGAAAACATTCTGTTGTGTGTGTGTGTGTGCGTGTTTGTGCGCCCGTGTGTGTGTTTGTGTGTGTATGTGTGTTTGAAGCCTACATTCTCCTTTCTAGGTTCCTGGGAAATGTGCTTGCATTGCAACTAACTGCCCCTACCGTGATATATTGCTTAACAGAGTTAAGAAAAGTATCTCATTCATTTTCCTTTCAAGCGTGGTGACAATATGCCGGTGAAAAATGACATACTTTAGGTGTCATTTATTGTGCCGTTCTTCCACAGAGACACCAAATATAACCTCTGACAGATATTGTACTGTATCCACCACCGCTAGGTTTTCCATCGCACTATTGAATTATCGACCTCCACATCTTTTGTTACAGTGACAGCCACGACTGTGATGCCGTCACAGTCTAAGGAGGCATAACTATTTAATA
Organism: Typhlichthys subterraneus; assembly: GCA_027564835.1. Classification (NCBI taxonomy): domain Eukaryota; kingdom Metazoa; phylum Chordata; class Actinopteri; order Percopsiformes; family Amblyopsidae; genus Typhlichthys; species Typhlichthys subterraneus. The sequence continues at coordinate 17,808 of JAODUH010023214.1, forward strand.
AGCAAGAAAGATTGCTTACATCTGCTGCCACTGTAAATATCTATAATATATATTCAGGTCAGGACAGAATGTTCACCAAATCAAGCCGATTGCAAGTCAAGTTCCTGGGCTAATGGTCTGGCACATGAGTTTAGATGGAATTATGCAAGAAAACCAGCAGCAGGTGACTGATTTGATGGTAAAAGTTCCTCAAAAAACGCTAGAAACCAAACATGTTGCATAGACAGCATGATGCAGGAGATAACCTTAAAAATGAATAGCAATATAAATATATCAACAACATATACTTGCAATATCTTAAGTAGATAGTAGTTTCTAAGTAAATAATATGTTGTAAATCTACACTGGTGATATTGGCACGGCTATTAGACAAGGTAACAGTAAGGAGTATTTACTGCAGTAAGAGAAAACAACGTCCCTTCATATTTATACCAGGCCTACTGTACCTGTCCTCTTACGCCTCTGCTGCTTGGTCTGAAGTGAGAAGATGACCATCAAAGCTCCCATGTTTGCCTGGAGGTCTTACCAAGTCCGTCCACTCCTTGTTCACAGGTAGAGCAGTGTGATGGTGGGAGAGATGTGGCAAGAACACACGTCTCCGGGTCCACGGATCAGGCTTTTAAACCACCCCGGTGAGGTGGGTTGAAGGGGGATTGGGGGGGGGAGTCCAAACTAGGCGTGCGCTTCTGTTGAGTTTGGAGTGTTGACGCACCGCCGCGCCACGAGCAAGCCCCTCTTCCCCCCCCGCCTGCTTTTCCCGCTCTGAAGTGGAGGGCTGGCGGATATCTGCGCGCCGCTCCGACTACTTTGTACCAGTTGAGCACCTAGATTAATTGAGAGCTCCTAGAGCGAGCCTGTAGCATGCTGGGTAGAAAGAGCACTGCTCACCTCCCCCCGCCATTCAAAAAAAAAAAAAAAACACACACATCTCACCTCAGGCAAGGTGGGAGGTAGGGAAAGTAATAAAATGCTGTAGATACCCATTATTCCTCACTGGCTGCCATTCTATTATTTATTAGATATATACAGTATGTAAGATTCCCGCTGGGTACAGCAGCAGAAAATGCCCACCGTGCGACGCAGAATCGGAGCACAGCCTCATGTGGATATTGTGTCCAAGGAATTGGTTGCTGAGGTTCCATCTCCTCACTTTGTAGCTCGTCAAAAAGCCGCCAGCCAATCTATTCGGGGGCCGAGAGGGGGGTGCAGGAGGGACGTTAGTCATTGCGGCATATGGTTATGACAGCTGACCCAGGTTTGGTGGATTGTCTTCGCAAGCAACGCATGCAACAGAGATCAGCTGATTTGCAGAAAATCTCCTCTATTATGCTGCAGGCATCCTGTAATTTTCCCCCATCCTATGTTATGATGTGTAACTCAGTTTCTTTCCAGCACAAACAACTAGGATTTCCAAAAAATAGCACTCAATGTAATGACAACATAGAATGAAACAAAAAAATCCCCTATCGTAAACAATTTTTCTAGTTATGTGGTCAGTTGTGCTAGCTAATGGGACTGAAAGTGCTGGATATATTTCGAAACATGTCTATCATGTAATTTAGCTGAGATTCTGGAGTAGACAAAATTGGTCAAAGCAGCAACTGTCCCACAAAACAACCCAAAATCATAGCGAGCAACATAGATACCACCAGTGATTCAGCCTCAGTAATCACAGAGAAAACATCCCAAGCCTTTGCTAAAAGCCCATCATCTAAAATGAGATGGTATACTTAACAAATTACCTGGTGGCTTGCTTATTTTGCCTATGTGCAAAAACAGATTTGACAAGAAATGGCATGGCAGAAAATACTTGGGATCGCGGGGAAATATCTGAGGAAAAAATACAATTTACACAGGAACCCTTTTCTTTTCTGCCTAGAACTTGAGAAAAGCACGCACAGGTTTTAGCTGTACTTTGCTTTCACATAAGAAAACGTTGAAATAGAAAACCAAGTTCCATTCTGACTGCCACCCCCGCACAGCTCTTTTCTAAGCCACATGACGGCAGTCCAAATCAGTGCATTCACAACAGCCAACCACTGCAATCAAGTATCATCCTTCCCCACAACACTCCATGAACCCACTTGTTGCCCACCCATACACTACATCGCTATTCCACTGCCTCCTACACATATTACAGAGTGGCAATGTTCCACTGTGGGAAGGTCAGAGTTTATATTGTGTGCACGCGCACGTGTGCGCGTGTTTATCAGTAGACCAGATGAATAGAGTTAAGCTTGAGGGGCAATTTGGTGTGCTACAGCAGTGAATATATAAACCCATACAGCAATAGGTCCAGACAATAAATACAAACAATATACAAACACAAGTACACAGTCTACACCAATGTCAATACTGGCAAAAGCATCGTCCAAAGAAAGAAGAAAAAAAAGAAAAAGAAAATAAACCTCTTACCACACTCACAGTGTGAGAGAAATAGAGCAATTGAATACAGGTCGATCTAGGGGTCAGGGGTGAATAAACTCCCCTGGGTTTCTCGATCTACGTTGTAATTGGGTTTTCTCGAGGAGTCTGACCAGCTTGTATGTACAGTAATCACTTCAGTCTGACAACTGTATTAGAACTCAATCCACAGGTGAGGAGTGATGCTTTCTTATTACCCCGCCGGCTTGCTTTACCACTCAGACCACCGCAGGAGAGAGATTGAAGCCCCAGAGCAAGTGTCATGGCTAATCCCTTACAGCAAGATAACATCTTTAATGAAATCCCATGCCTTTTGCACTGAGAAATTATCTTGTTCTACCAAAAACATTTCATCATTATTCTAACCAAAATGTATAATGATAAACGTCATAAAAAAAATTAAGACATAAAATATGAGTAAAAATATAATAATTGTGTCTTAAATCACATTTGGTATGCAAGTATGTACTGCTTTTTTAATAACCTACTATATAACGTTTTCATTAATATTGGGCCTGTTTAAGTTTGATCAAAAGGACTGGTTATCCTTCTCTTTGTATGCAACATTGTCAACATTTACAAGGATTTGAAACTCATGTATATCCATGGGTATTCGATGGCTGTTGGCTATACACTTGACCTGTCCTTTTATTGTCTGTGGTAAAACAAATAAAAAATCTATATTATCATATTGAGTAAATGCTTAACATCGGCCATTACAGCAAAGTATTGTGCCTAACAGTCTCTGCCCATTTAGGTACATTGACTGCAGGGTAGCTTGTGCAGTCTGATAAACTCATAGAAATAGCTTTAATGATGTAAATGTATTTATTTAATGGAACAGAATGTTGTGAGCTTCTACAGTACAGCTGTTTCACTATACTTGTTAGGACCCTGGGCAACTCTTAAAAACACTGCATTTCCCTAATTCATCCAATGCATAAAGTTTGGCTAATATTTCCCGACGGCTCCTTCCAGTCTTGGCAATGTGTGTTCAATGTGGGGGCGGAGATTAGGTGTATTTGTTATGATGTTGAGGTCAAATATCAACAATCACTATCCAGCATCACATAATCCACCTTTAATGTGATATAGCAGAATTTCCCGACTATTATCCACACTGTGTATTAACCGCAGGTCAGTATTTTATGTAATTTTTAGAAATAAACTTGTCTATTAACCGCACCCGTCTATTAACCGCAGTTTATACAACGTTACGTCACCGGGTTGGAGGCATTTTTATGTTTAAAAAATACATGGAAAAAAAAGTCTGACACCAACCACTTTAATATACCGTTATGCGCTAGCTAGGCTACATAAATTAGGATAGGGTACTATTGTTTCCTACTGTGTTATTAACAAGCCAAATCGCCAACAAACTGCGTTATTAAAATATATCTGTGCTTGCCGGATATACGTGAACATGCTCAAGTTATGTGTATTGTGCAGCTTCATACTCAAAGTATATACTACTGCCAGAGGGATTTACCTGGATGCCAAATCATTTTACTTTTCTGTTCTTCATTTATTGTTTATATGTTCAGTTCGGGTTGCCAGTGGTGGCCAGGTAGTAAGCATATCCATTAGTCAGTAAGTAATAAAAACAAAAAAAACACAAGCTCAGTTCGCGACCGCCCCGGTATCGGGCATTATATCCCAGGCTACCGCATAGATAAAAAGCAAAGGCGTAGCCTTTAGAGAAGTAGGCTGCATAATCTCGCCAGATCACGTGCTTGGCGTATAGAGTCCGTTCAAAAATGTCATATTCACTCTGATCCATTTCTCTGTGCGTCTCTTAAATTGACCGGGCTGCTGGCAGCATGTGGTGCCTTCCTTGTGCCACTTTCTAACGGGCAATCACTTTTTTTATGATATATTAACCACCGAACGGGAATTTAAAAAAGCTGGTCATTTTAAATAGTCCCCCAGCCGCCACTGTCTTCCTCTGAACCGTTCTTGTTTGAATGCTATCTAAGCCTTAGAGACACAATAGCTTATCAATAGGAGCCTGTCTCTCTTGAGATGTGTAGGAGCTCCTATACTGATTGATGAACAAACTGCCAGGAACTAGCACTGACTCAAAGGAAGTGATGCATTGTGTTGCGTTCATTTCCCAGCAGTCAACAAATTGTCTGTGCACCTCCTTGCAGCAACAGAGCAGGGTTGGCAACCCTGCTAAAAAATCCAGCATAAACCAGCATAAATTCCATGCTGGTGTAGACTGGTTCATACAGTTTAATGCTGGTCCAGGCTGGTTCTTACTGGTTAGTGCTGGTGTAGTAGATTTTTGTAAACACGCAAGTTTATGTAAGACATCTTTGTGAGAAATTAAATTATCTACATATATTCCTCTCTAAATAGAGAGTAGAAAAAGAAAAACTCAAATATACAGTAAGGGGTTTGTGCAATAGTGTTGCTGAGCAACCCTAGTAGAGAGCACCCCCTACTGGTTGAAAGTACAAAGACCGTTATTGTCATAATACAAGGCAAATGTCACATTATGTCTATGGTAAAATGCAGAAAAACATTATTGCACATTGACACATTAAGAATTCAAAACATTGCAAGGAGAATACATGATGAACCCATGTATGGATTGGAATACACATTACGTTTGTTATAGACAGAATCACTAATAAGACAACAGTACACATTACACATTCTAAACAGCAGAGGGAGCAATTGCTTTGCAAATTCATGCCAAATGGGGTTCTGCTTTCTACAATCTCAATTGTTGCACACCAGCTGCAGTTATGTTAATAAATTACTTCACACTGAATAACAATCTGACATTCTATAAAAGGTATTTGGACAAGTTCCAGTATCCAGATCAAAACCATTCAAATGAATGTTACAGCCAAAACCTACTGTACAGTAGATATTAGTGATTCTGGATACATGGCTTAACGTAAATTTCATAATGCAGATGCCAAATCTCTACAAAACCTATTTCCACGACAAACCTTACATCTCCACTTTAAGTTTCTATGAAGGCTTGCTATGTACCAAGAGACACTATCCCCCCCAAGCAACACTGCAGGAAAAGAATGATAATATGTTTCTGAACCTCACAAGGAGTTGTAATCCATTTATGTAGAGCGCAACATCTTCACAACGCCATCACTGCAACATGACCAGGTAGAGAAGTAGCAGTGTGTATCGCTATGTGTACTACAGCTCCCCGTGCGAGACAAAGGCAAAGCCAAAAGCTCAAAGCAGATGCTAGGACACAACACACAAGACAGTCCTTAAGGCTCCTGTTCCAACCGCCATGCAGATGTCTCTGCAGATGTCTCTGACTCAGAAGGAGACGACATCCTCTCTGTGACTACAGCCCGCTGTTTCTAATTAAGACCCAATTAAGACAATGTTCTGGTGAGGACACTACGGGGACACACAGTAGGTAACATGTGTAGGTCCATGCAAGGTGCCTCTATACTTTACCTATGCATCGTAATGTGAAGGGCATGGCGTTAAGAACGCCACAGATACACATGAATACAGCTTCTTTTTTGTATCTCCTTAGACAACTGAACATGATCTGCCTTTATTACTCAGCCTCACTCAAATGACATTTAATAAAGCACAGATTAGGAAAGATATATAGTAGCTTTACGGTGACGGGTCTACTCACCATCTGTTTATGAATTAGAGCAAATTAAGCCCAGTTTGATATTCATGCTATCACCATACCATCCATCACTTGACAAATACAGTCAAGTGAATCACTTAAGTACAAAGTCCAAACAAATCTATAGTAAAGTACAAAATCAACATACTATACTTATGTAAGCAATGCCCCAATGCAGGAAAACATCCAACTTTTGACAGACTTGCGTTCAGACGGAACTTCTTTTTGGAAGCTGTAGGCTTGTTTTTTAGACTGTGTTTTAAAAATCGCCAAGGGTGTTTAATTTAAACGCTGCCACAGGTGCTTTTTTCAGTAGCTCTGGGCTTCTTTTTCAGTTGAAAAAAAAAGTTTAACTTCTCAGAAGAAAATGTCTTACATTAATCGGCTTTTTTGACAGTTGACAATCACAAGTAGAGACCGGGAGTTTCCCATAACAACCGTTGCAACCATTTCAGCTGCTTTTTTTTCGACATGAAAAATGCGCAGGCCAGCGCTTTATTTACAAAAAAGAAAGTTATGTCTGAACGCGCCCTTAGCAAACAAAACATAATGCAATTGGTTTGTGGGTATCCAGTATAAATAACAATTTATACAAACAGGCAGGCCGCTCTAGCATGGAGATAACGGGCAAATGTTAGCGTTTAAGTCAAACACAGCAGATGCATAATTCATAACTGTCATCATGCCACATGGGCCTGCATTTTATAGGCAGATCGCCACTGTGTTTTTTAACAGCGTTCTGTACATCAATCTTCTCTCGCTTATCCGGAGTCAGGTCGCGGGGGCAGCAGCTTCAGCGTACAGGGATTGGATTGCCCTTAAAAGGGACCCCCTCACCCCATACTCCTGCAGCACCTCCCACAGTATCTCCCG
>JAODUH010023224.1:0-24735 GCA_027564835.1 Typhlichthys subterraneus
CCTCCTGGGCGCCTCCCTTGGGAGGTGTTCCAGGCACGTCCAGCTGGGAGGAGGCCTCGGGGAAGACCCAGGACCAGCTGGAGAGATTATATCTCCAAACTGGCCTGGGATGTCTCGGGATCCCCCAGTCAGAGCTTGCTGATGTTGCTCGGGAAAGGGAAGTTTGTGGTCCCTTGCTGAAGCTGCTGCCCCCGCGACCCGACTCCGAATAAGCGGGAGAAGATGGATGGATGGATATGTCCCATGTGCAGTTTTACATACTTTGACATTTCTAAGAGGGAAGGGGGAGGGGGCTTTGAAAAGCAGTACTGTAATGGCTATGCTGACACTCTTCCTCTTACATGAAATCTTGTGCATGTGTGCGCATGATCAATTGCAGGCTTTGAGACAGCGCTGACCTCAAGGGCGAGTCTTTTCATTAGAGGTCATTACAAGACTGAGGTATCTTGGAGTGTGCCTTCCAACAGACTGCTATTCAAATTGAATCAGCTCCTTGGTTCTTGAACAAACAGCATATGGTGCCTTTGACCTGAGCATGCTCTGTGTGCAAGAGAGGAAAAGGTTGCAGGAAGGTCTCTGATCCCATGGTCCGATACTGTAAGACCACACAGGACGGGCTGAAACCCTGGAGAGACAGCAACACCGATCGGATGTTTGTGGAGGTCTGCGCAGTGCCGGTACAGGGAAAGATGTGTGTTTGTGTGTTGGGATATAGCGTCGGGCGGGGTGGTCTGGAGGCGATTATACATGCAGCTCTCACATGGACATTTAGTGGCGCTCTGTTCAAATGAGCAGGCAGGGGTCCTGTGTAATAAGGGAAGTGGGGTAATGACTTCAGGGCTGGTACACATTAGAGGATATTAAAAAGAGCCATTTTAATCAGTCAAGCTGCAAACCGGACCTCTCCATGGCAAGGCTAATAGCTAAAATGGATATGTTTCACTTGCACTGATTGAAATGATGAATGGGTGTTGCACTAAGATAAAGCTTGATTTACTAAAATGGTTGCATGATTTTGAAGTAATAAGTAAATGTTTTATATTTATTGTATATGTGTGTGTTTCTGTACGACTCTACCTTGGCCAGGTATCAATGGGACGTTCTGGTCAAATAAAGGTAAGATATTGTGTCACTATAAAGAAATGCAATATCTTAATCAAAGTGCAAACAGAGCATATCCGCTAAAGCTCCTGATCAATACCTGTAATCCACTCCTCTGGAGAAGTCCATGGAAGCAAAGTGTTGGAGAGAGGAGAAGCTGTTCTTGATGTGAATCTGTGCAGAGCTGCTGTGGCTCACAGCCGTCACTCTAAATAAGAGCCAGACTGATCCCACGCCAACGTAGCAGCATCAACCCAAACCTTGGTCCATGGCCAAGCTGCCCTGACAGATCAGTGTGTCTACCAGTGCCTGCCTGGGGCAGATGTTACCGTAAAGACACAGTGGAGGCTCCATGGTCTCACAACCACACCACAGGCTGGGTAGACATGGCAGGGTAATGCCAAAGAGACACGGTGGGTGGGCTGCTTGCATCCTTCGGGGCAATTCCTGTCCTGCTTTAACGGGAACAAGTTAAGTGGTACTGTAGTGTAGGGTGCTGATGGGGAGGGTAATACGAGCTGCAGGCAGCATCACAAACTTCGTGGGCTTTTCTGCTGACTCATCCTCCTTTGCGCCAAAAGACATGTTGCTCTTGTGTCACTCACAGGCCACGCCATACAGTTGGTGAAACATCAGAGAATGTCTGCTCTGGTTGATAGCCCCTGCCTCTATAAAAGTTCATTTGGGTTTTTCCACCACTGCTGAAGATTTCTGTCCAATCAGGGAGTATTTTTTTTCCTGATTGGTCGGTCAAATCTATCTTGCCTGTCTAACACATGAATGCTCGCACAGAGATAGATTTTTTGTTTAATTGACTTCGCAATGAAAGACTAATGGGCTCCAGAGTCAGGGATCAGAACAGAGGTGGTGTTTTGAGTTGTTGTTTTGCTCTCCATTCCAATATTCTTTTTTAAGATACCTCTTGTTGCTAATATCACATCCTACCTACATCAGCTTTAAATAAAGACATTAAAAGCTATAGTAAGCAATAACTTGTAAGATAATCCACTTTTTGTCAAACAAACCAAATATCTCTACATGGACCGCTATATTAACGTTTTCTGTACGTGCTGAAACAATAACCTGGTGCTACACAGCCCTGGCTACGTAAATAGGAACACAAACAAAGTGGTGCAGACCGCACAAAACAACAATTTCCTGCCTTAGCAATGCATTTCCTATGTGTGGAGCATCTGAAGGGAGAGATGTTTTGTTTTAGTTTGTTTGTTTGAGCTTTAATTTATCAAGGGTTCTCGAATATGACTTAAAATAACGTTAAAGACCATAGTACAGAAGACACAGCTGTTTGTGCATTCAAATGAGCAAATTACTGTTACCTCCTCAATTTCCATAGCTTTGTCTTTAATGGCCTGTGCCCGGCGGGCCTTGAAGTTTTCCTCTGGCGTCATCGTTGGCTGTGTACTGGCAGCTACCTCCACCTCCTCCAGCTTCACGGCAGATAACGGGGGGTTCTCCTGGAAGGTCAAAGGTTAGAGGTTAGAGCTCAAACAGGATGCCAGGTTTAGAAACTGGTTCTGATTTCAAAGTCTTGGCAATTTCTTGTTGATGTCTTTGCTCTGCTAGGGGTGTTGAGTTCCCGTTTGGACGACAATTTCCTTATGCAAGCGTAACATTCACAGTAAACAGGAATGCTTTGCTACATATTTCACTGATCAAAAAGGATAATAGAGATGAACCAGTGACACAAATATATCAATAGACAGCATTTAGAAATACATAGATTACCTGAGAATAAAATTACTTAGAAAATAAAACATTAATCGAATATGTAAGCTATGATCTACATGCAGTTAATTAAATGGCCATAATGGTGCATTACCAACCATTACAGGCTAATAAACTAAACAAGCAATTCACACTTTCTTAATTCAATGTGTAACCATATAACCACACAAAATAAAGGGAGCACATGTTTTCTCTCTTACCATATTGGGTTGTGGGCAGTAAAACAAAGAAAACAGAAAATTCTCAATTGAATTTCCATAGTGAACAAAATATTGGTGTTTGCAAATGTGTTGTGATTCTAGAAGTTTGTATGAATAAAGATAAAGATGTTTGCTTTAATGTCACACATTGTAAGAAATTGTCTTCAATTATTTAACTCTGGACTGCTAAACTACTGATACAAATGTTTCCACCCCTTAACAACTAGACAGTATTGGTATTGTCGGAGTTAGTCATCTGATTACCCTACAGCTAAAGATTAATGAATAATGCATTCACACAGACTCACCTTCACGCTGTGAAGTGACTCTTCCTCAGTGGTAGAGTTAGCATTGAAAGTAGACATTCTGTCTGTGGAAACATAGCCAAAGATGGGTATGAAAAAAATATGTTCCTGAAGCTGCTTGCCCAATAGTGTATGAAATTTAGCTGTGGGTAAATTGATATAGAGTGCCCTACCGACTCCAATAAATCTATTAAATATAAAGAAGGTCAAATGGAAGAACTGGTTTTTATTAAAGGAATCTCCAATGGTGATGAGACTGAGCCAAGATTAAAATAAAAAACACACCAGCACACACTCAGGTGTCATACCAGTAAAACATTTAAGGTAGTGTGCAGTTCAATTCTGTGTTCCCTAAATAAAGTGGCTGCTAAAAGGAAAATTAGATTCAATTGAATTTAATGAATCCCCTTGGGGAAATTAGGTAATTGCAGCAACAAGCAATTTAAAAAAGCATAGCACAGATAGAGGAAGCAAAATACAGTAAAACTATCTTGATAATAGACAAGACAGGAACTGCTGAATTCACCTACATTAAATAAAACAGAATATAATTACCTAACTGAAACCAGAATTTGTGTTTGCACTAGTAAAGAAAAGTGTGGAAGATAAAAGTAATCAAATATTTGATATACAAGTGGTAAAACAACATATTCCTAATAAAATATTGAAAGTGAAACTCCATTTATATAAACAATATGCAATGCGATGAGTAACCAAGCTCCAGTGAGCAACTTCAAATGGGCAGCTGGTCAATAATATATATATTATTTTTCTAATGGCACACACATCTGCATTTGACCATGACGGATAGACAGAAAGATAGATAGAAAATGTATTTTGCCACAATAGTACAAGTGAGGTGTGCCCTCTGACAGGGGCATTACCAAGGGCATACATCAGCCTTGAAGAACTGGAATACAGCCAGTGCCACTATTTTATTCAGTTTCCCAACAATTATCTTATTTGTCAAATGTAATGGAAAATCTAATTGTTATATTTTTTTTGTATAGGTTTATTTACTGTGTGTTCTCATCTCCAACCCCCAGTCTATGTACTTTGATGCTATTTGTTTAAATCGTTTGACAATAGAAAAACATATCATGTGTATTGTAGCCTACAGTGTTTGTAACTGTGTGATTAATTGCTATACTTTTGTATTTATTTTTATGTCTGGAAAATTTGTAGAATATCCAATCTTCTTAACAAGTTTAAGCAGGTTGCTCAACACTACAGGTTTGCCATAGTATGGTCATATTAGTGGATGACAAAAATTGTTCTATTTTGAAACGCGATATGTCATTTTGTTTATATCGCACATCAATAGACCTGATTTTATAAAAGCCTATACTAGCCTTCTTAGGCCTGTGGAAAGTCATTAAAGAACAGAAAGCAAACAAAATTACAGTTATTTTGAGGACACCTGTTAAGTCAGTGTGAAAGCTACTTTTGCAATACCAAAAAGGTCAGACCTTAACATGTTTCAACACAACCTGTTAACTAATATTACATACCTTCTCACAAAACAGCTGCTTCATTTAGAATGATCCTACAGATTACTTGTTAGATATTTCAGTAGAGCCCAAACAATCTAACAGCAACAAAACATACTAATATTAAACTTTTACACAGTAGGACATTTTTAATCTATTTTAATGTATTGCGGCGCTCCCATTTTCCACACTGTGTTCTTACCTGCAGAGGCCAATCACAAAGTCAGTGAGTTAAGGGACACACCACCAATATTCACACCAGGGAATATATTTGCCTGTTATGTTTGCCCACTCATAATGTTTACATACTGTATACTGTAAAACGCAAAGGTGGAATTCAGTGCAGCACTAAGCAAATGGGAATTGGTTTGGCCTATGTTCCCCTAACCTGACTTGCCAGAGGAATTGTTATCACAAGTCCATCTGTCCATCTGTGTACATTCAAAATGTTTGTGAACGGCAGGTACTTTAAAAAAAATAACTTTGCATTTGATTGGATGAACCATCTGGTCGTTTTCGCTGTCGGCACACCTAAACCACGCCAGTATAGCTATAAACATGACGCTGATTGGAAAGTTCAGTTGCTAAGTGGGACACATTCAAAATGATTCCTAGATTTTCCAGACGAAATTAAACTGAAGCGATGGGGGGGATTTGCCTCGTGAGAGGCTAACCTGATCTCACGAGGCTAATCCCCCCCACCCAAATCGTCTTACAGTTTTTTTACGTTTAAATTATAGACAATGTTATAATTTTGAGTCATGAACAGAACATTACAATTAGAGACACAGCAGGTAAAGGAAACCATGTCAATTAGCCTTACTGTTTATCGACACTTACCAAGATCCCTGTTGTTACGGCCATAGGTTGCATGACTCATATCATACCCTGTGAATCAACAAACACAGGCATTAAACATTGAGAAGACCAAAGTAGTAAAAAAAAAATTATAGATTCAATCAATGTGTACTGTGTTCAATAGTCATACGCATTTGTTGAAGCATCTGGTAGGTTTGGGACTTGTCTTTTTCAGGGGAATGATTCCTACTGTTGTTTTTAGATCCCGAGCGTGCAGACATGTGTGCCTGGGCATCCCTCCTCATTGGAGAGGGCTCTGGTCCCGGGGTACAAGGTTCCCGTCGCTTGTAGTCCTCGTGATGGTCTCTATGGCGACAAAACACACCAGTGCAGAGGTACCGTAGAGGCTTAGTTGTAATGGGTGCACTTCTTTACCAAAATGCTCCCTTCGCTAACCACTGAAGAGGGGTGATGTGTTTTAGCAGTGTTCAAATATTTATAGCAAACCGGGGTGCACAAGTAACCTATTTACTGGTGTTGGATAAGTAATGCTAACTGGGTTGTGACAGGTCAAAGCTGTTTGTTGGACATGGTTATTTAGCATTAGGACATTACCCGCGGTCTGCGTATGAAAACAGTGGCCTGGGCATGTTTTCTCCCCGCTCATGCATGGGTCTGTTGTGAGGGAATATTCCTCTGCCTCTGTTGATGTGATAGGGGCCAGGTCTTTCCTCATTTCTGAAAAACACAAAATGGACGGTTCTGCTACATGCATACTAACATACTAAACATGAAATACACAAGAAAGATACATTAAATAAAACTATAAATGTATTATTACCATGCAATATCTACATCAATGTACAGGAAAATAGTGTGTTCTTACTGGAAATTCATTTTTATTAAATGAATCATTTAAAAGCACTAAAATTATTCCAAATAGTGTGCATGGTAAGACTAAAATCTGGTGCACTTTTAAAATGTGCTAAATTAACTATACAGTAGTATGTATCAGGTTTGGAGGATGTGGTTAATGTACTACAAAATGTGATGCCTTGTCTATGGATGTGGTAGATGTCTATTTGAATCAAGCAAGTTTCCGAACACAAACAAAGAGTAATGAAAAGATATATGTTTTGTAACAGAGATGGGGAAATACAGCCTGCGCCTAATATTTATGGGTTGCTTTCACAGACTTGACTCTCACACTGTTTCATTGATATTCTGCTATTTTAATTAGGTTAACACAATGGCATTATTGACATAGTTGCTCTGTAACTTCAGTGGTTTTCAGTGGGAACAGGGAATTAATATAATAAAGGTATATAAATGATCCTTGTATTCATATTAAATAATAAATACATTGAGTGTTATGCGCATATATAGGACTGCTTTCAGCACTGTAACACAAAACATTTTTATCCAAGCCTCAGATCCTTCTGCCCACGCTACTTATACACATACCATATTCAGTTATGTCTTAAAATGTACAGTGGATTGGGTACCAACTGTATAGCAACATGACATTATTCTTCTTTAAGAAACACAGAAACACAAATTGACGTCTGTGCAAACAGTAAGCACAATTTTACTACCTAGAATAATTTACCATTTCTCAGGGCACCCAACACCTGGTTATCATGAACTCTGCTTGAACTTACACAACATCCCAAACAAAGAACAGGCCTAACAAGGCTTCAAGCTTTTACGACTCATGGCCTGTTTGAAGTACCCAATGCTCAGTTTGCCATTTGCTGAGTAAACTTAATTGCCATCATCTCAGTACTTCAATGATCCTGCATAACCAACTTTACAAGGCCACCAAGGCTAGGGAAAAGTGAGATACTTTGTTAAGAAACCGGAATGTAACATTTGCCATATGTAGTTCACACAACATTTACACAAATCCTGGCATGATGTCATACTTTAAAACTTCAAGTCAATCAGTAGGTTAGCCGGTATAAACGCATAGAGTATCACTCAATATTAAATGTATTCAAAACAATTAAATGAAAACCACCCACCAAAGAGCATATCCCTTTATAATAATAATAATTACAACAACTACTACTACTTTCCCCACAATTCTAATCAAACTGTAACTGTACTTAGCTTGAGATCAATTTAGACATTCAAAAGTCATAGCTAGTTATACCTCTAACACATATCAGGGTTTAAACTATACTGATATAATAGTGTTATTTATCATCTGAGGTAAAGTGCAACCATTGCATAAAGCATCCCATTGTCCAGGTACTTTAGGGTCCTTCTACGAGTCACACTAAAGAACACACCAACTGTTGGGCAGCTCTAGCCTGTTCCCACATGGCCACTGTTACACCTTGTGGTAGAAGGCCATGACTCAAAGACCCTCTGTGAATTAAACTATAGAAGCAAGGCCATCAGCTGGCCATTGGCAACATCTTTGCAAAGTGAAGCCTTTGGAACAATGGGGAACTTGAGGTATGTGTGTTGTCACACCAACCTAGGAAACGCATCTTTCCTAAAGGTTTAAATGAAATAAAAACTATTACCCTAGTAGAGTGGAAGGTATTTGTAGTTATTTAATCAAGGTGAAATAATGAGAATTTCAAATAGGCGTCATAGGTGTCCAAATTCGACTTGATCTAGTGCTGTTATAATTAGGCAGAAAGAATACAGAATACAGAGGACATAGGTTGTTTAGAAATGAGGAGTGAGTGGGTGTTTGACTAGAGAGGGAGCGGCCCAGCTGGTTTTCCTGTGGGGGGTTGGCTTTTTGGCTCGCTGAGTAGACACTGGTGCCCTTTGTCCCCGTCTCTTGGCTGGTAGGACTCCTGGGAAGGAGGGACGTGGCCCTTGAGCTGTTGGCAAGCTGAACTAGGGCTAGATGTCTGTCTTGCTAGTAAACTAAAGACCCTTTAACTGTGTGGGGCAGAGCACCACTGGAAAACCTGGGGGCTCAAATGCTCAGCTTGCCCAGTATCATACATGATACTGGAAATATATATTTTCCAGAACCAACCTATATAACTATTGTATATACTGTTAAAATTATGTGATTTTATCTGTTAAAAACTAAATAAACAGTACTTATGAATTAAGATCTAGCCTAATTAAATGTTGATTTAATAGATACACTATAAACTTAATGCCCAAACATTTTAAAAACTAATACAAGATAGAACTATACTTCCACCTGGTGGTGGCATGGAACATTACATTATTAGAACATTGTACATAAATAAGTATATTTTCAGAATCGGACCAAATTACCTTATCTCTACTTGCCGCTTTAAAGGTTCATGGTCTCTCTGCGAACCAGGGTAGTCTTCCTGCATACAGAGAAGACACAATGACAAACAACCACCAATAGGCATAAAACCAGTAATTTAAACACATAAAGTTTAAAGTCACAGTTAAAGTCTATGAACAATAGTTAATTACACAATTCATAAAATCCATGACTATCGCTGTGGCAATAGTCAATACAGAGAAGCACTGTCTTACAGACAGAAACCATTATTTTCTAAGACAACAATAAACATAAGCGGCAATTAAGGCAATAAATATTGAGCATTCACTACCGTGTATTTGGGTGAGGATGAGAAGCTGATATAGTTGACATTATCACTGTATCCACGTTCTGTGGCTGGATAAGGGTCATCATCACAGAATGGTCTTGTGTCCTGTTGATTTTGAGGACCACCATACCATCCGCCTGGATTCTGTCCTCTGTCATATTCCTGTTCTGGCCGTGTAAGAGGAGTCCTCTTATCAATAACATTGACAATCCTGTTGACAGTTACCTAAGAGAATGACATTGACACACGGTACAGCACTGAAACCACAATAGCCAACCAAATACCAATATACATTGAAGAAAAACTTAACTTATTTGAAAAACAGACAATGTCCTGTGAAACAGTGAAGGCAGTGGACACCTCCAGACTGACCACAGATTAAAAACAAAATGTAATATACACAATAATAATGACATACATTTATCAAGCAACTCATAATTGGCAAATGGTAATACAAGGCATTATCGTTCCTTACCTCTCTTGTATCTCGTGTAAAGTACTGTTCGTAAGCTTCCCTGAGTTTTCGGTTTCGCTTATTTGGCACTGCAAAAATATTAACCACTATTTAATATATATATTTATATATATTTTATTAATGGAGCCATTTAAAACCCAGACATGAGATAGTAGCTCTGAGTTGATCAGATGGGCAGACTGAAAACAAAAATGCAGATTGCAAAATTAAATGAACATCCTGCTTTGTTTCAATCAAGGCAGATATACTGCAGATATATGCATGCAAATACATGTACATGTTGCTATATCAAGTTAAATGCAGCGACTGTGTAAATCAGCCTAAAGATAAATGTAAAACAAATTAACTATAATGTGGCTATGTCGTCAGTCTGGTCACTTACTTTTGTAGAAGTAAATATTCCTGCCTCTGTTATGTTAAGATATATTTCAGCAGGGAGGTGGCCTTTAAGAAAGAGGAGTCATGTTACACTGAGGCTAAAATTGCTGATTGATTGCAAATTCACACTATTTTTTAAAATGTTATTACTAATAATGATAGCAGATTAGTATGCTCCAAATCAAGCATCAGAAGCAGCCGTCTGAAAAGCGCCATTCAACCCCGTATTCCAAATTAAGTTTTCTTATTTAGGCATGAGCTCAGCAGTCACAACAATTCAGCTGCTTCTGCTAGAGTTTATGCTAAATTTCTAGTGAATTTCATATTTAAAAAGGTGAAGTATGGCTAGGAAGAGGCAGCTATAGCTTACACGTTTAGTCAAATTCACGAATATGTTCTCCTCACGGTCTGATGGCGGTGTTTCTGTATCTGTATGGGAACCAGCAAAGTGGTGCAGAACGCACAAGCATTCTTCCATTCCCAGCCAAGGGAATTGACATGAGCTCACATCTCTTATGAGAAAGCACTGACATTGACGGGGCAGGTGGTTTTTTTTTAAGTTCAAATAACAATCTTTCTCCAGCACTGCTACTCTTAAAGGAGTGAACTATCCTGAAGGAAGATGACGATGATAACATGGTCAATGGAGCCAAGGCAGAGTCTGTTGTCTGGTGCGTGTGTTTGTTGTGTAGTTGTTGTGTCGTCTGCGCCACTTTGTGTTCCCATATACGGAGGTAGAACTTGTACAAATACTTGACCGTGAGTATTTGTTCAGTTAATATGATAAAAGGTGTACGGTATTTCATCCGTAAGTAATACCTTAGTACGGTAGTAACCTGTGTGTCAACACCAACGACACGAGGGACCGGTAAAGACGTTAGCTACTGCATAAGCTGCCAGTCCATATGTTATCAAATATTCTTACAGTACTTACTCTCAATACTCCTGAACCAAGAAGTTTGACACACGTAGTAGGTTACACTTTTGAACTTATGTCCAGGCTACATGCTTCTCACGCAAAACGAAAACACAACAGTTCTACTGTTGTCCTCCATTGCTTAGGAATGTGTAGAAATCAAGACACTGCCACCATCTGGTTACTCCAGAAACAGAAAGTAGCATGCAGCTAAACGTGTCATTGGCACGACGATACATGACCGTAACCGTGAATACTAAAAGCAGCAGTGCACCATGCATTTTAGCGATTGATCTGCCATTGTGTACAGTAACAATGTGCGATGTTTGTAAACGCAACACATCGATGCGAAAATACAATGTCACATATTGCATCAAGCACTTTCGCATGTTTAATGTTTTTATTTTTCACGCGCACACTTGCAGAGAGGAGTGTTGGGAAGATAAACAGACATACAGACAGAGAGACAGACAGGCAGACAAACAGACAGAAATCGCTTTCCCGTGTTGTGATTGTATTCGAAGCTGTCCTTCGAAGCCATTGGATAAAGCCTGACCACGTGGTCGTCCTTTGACTGGAGTTTTTACTACAGCTGAGAGCGGCTGGTCTTTTCCAACTTCAATATAAATCCCGTTTCACTATAATATAAGTTTTCGGGTAATGGGAGACAAGAAGAGTCCAACAAGGTAAAATAACACTGTACAAATATACAGTCCATTGTGACATGTGTAAACAGCACGTACCACTAATGGATACATCTACTGTTTGAATGTTAATGGCGGCGGAGCGACTGGTGAATAGAACAACTAGGTTAAATGAAGCATCGGTTTCACACTTGTTTTTAAGTTTGGATCAAATCAACGTATTAATCGTGCGCTTGTATCAACGTCACTGAAAGTGTATGTCCCTCTGTTTTGTCTGAAGGCCAAAGCGGCAATCAAAGGCTTCCTCCTTGGATGATTATTGGGACTGTAGCGTGTGTACGTTTAAGAACAGCGCCGAAGCTTTTAAGTGTATGATGTGTGATGTCAGAAAGGGAACGTCAACAAGGTAAGGTAAAGGCACCCGTATTTTTGGGTCACCACAAAGCATAGTACCGTGGATGGGGAAAGGCCAATTTTCTAGGAAGAAATGTTGGGAGCCCACCGTCAATTTTCTTTCGAGGAAAGTTGTTATTTAATTTTGATTAGTTGTATGCCCCTACTCAGCCAGTGAAAGGTAACGGAGTTGGTCTGAGTCAGTGGAAGTAAGGACGTATATTTATGTTCGTAAAAAGGTTTAATCTCTGTGTTTATCAAGATAAGTAATAAGTATGTGTTTATTAATAAACACAGTTGAGAAATAGGTCATTTGTAATTTGGTTGCCTCTTGTGTGCCTAATTACAATTTAATAATTTAGCAGACTGCTGTATTGTGAACAACTTGAAGTACAGTGCATATGAGCATAAAGAGAAGGTAGGGGTTTAGGAATTGTAGTTTATTTACACACCACTACACTGTACTTCACTTACTGTAAGTATCCCTTGAGTTTTGAAATGCGTCCAGGAAGCTCTCAGCTCTGTGAACTGTTTTATCTGCTATGCTGCTCTTGCAGTTACTTTTCTCTCATATATGTGTATTACTTTATGGCCAATGATGCATGTTTCTCTTTTTCAGAAAACCGAGGTCCATTTCTCAACAAGTTAATCAGCAGTTTGCATCACCAGCACAATCCAAAAAAGAGAAGAGAGAAAGATCAGAGAAAGAAAAGTGTGATAAAGACCCAACAATTAAAAAAAGTCATAGAAATATGAGGTAATTAATGTAATGTGCAATATGCTATTTTAAAAATGAATATAGCAGCTATGCAAGATATAGTGGAGTAATTGCTCCATCTTGAATCTACACCTTTTTATTCTGAAATGAAATGCATGAAACTTAATATTGACATGACCAGTTTGGACATATCCTTCATTGTGCCTAGCAATTTAAAAATGTTTTTAGTGCTCTACATTACAGCACCAACGGGTGTTTCTACCATCATCTGTACCTAGACCTACAGCTGAAATGATACTCAGCAGTAAAGCATAAACCTTTTGTTCATGTTAGCAATGTGAACGTTGTTCTCAACCAAACCTCTCCAACCATCCTCCCTTGTGTTCAGTCATCTACAGTTTGCGTTCATTGCACATAAAGTAAACATTTCACCATTCTGAACACAGCCTTAGTAATGCCATATTTTGATGCGTTGCAATTACACCTCATCACAATAGGTTTTCGTTGTTGTTCTAACATGTTCTGAAGCACTGTTGATTTGTCCATGTTTTTCATTAGACCCAGGTTGAAAAACGTGGATAGGAGCAGTGCCCAGGACCTAGAAGTTACTGTTGGAGACTTGACTGTTGTTATCACAGACTTTAAGGAGAAGGCCAGGCCCACCTCTCAGCACAACCCAGCAGGTGCACCATCAGACGACCACCACAGTCTGTGTGGCTCCAGCTCAGAACGAGGGCTGTCGAGGGCCTCTTCGCCACACGGAGAAGGCTCCTTGGTCAACGGAGAGACCCACTAGCCTTCTACGCTTCCTCTGGGCAACCTTTAGTCTCCTGCATGCTCTGCACCTGCATCAAGTGAATAATGGCATCCCTTGTATGTGTGCCAACATTACAACCTTCAGTTCTTTTGAGGGGGTTGGATCTATCAATGCCTCTTCTGTGAGGGACAGACATTCAGGAGGTGGGATTGGTGTCTTTCCTTACAGTCACAATGAACCTGGGATGTACTGTGTAAATGTGCCACATGTTGGATTTGAGTGCTTTTGAAATTTGACTATTTATTGAATAGTTTTTGGTTGCAGAGAATACTTTTCATATGCATTACTGAAGAAAATATGTCGTCTAGCTATAATTTACCAATATCAGACAATATTTGCACATAATATTGTGATCTTTAACATGTTTTAGAGCATTATTTTTTTTTCTTCAATTCATTAATGATCATATAATAGTTTACTACTGAAAAATGTTTTTTCATGATTTTCTATGATTTACTGTGCAATTATTAAGTCACGTGGTTGAATGTTAGCGCTGAAATTCTTTCCCCTACTTTGTAGATTTGACACATGGTGTGACCAATTTGTGGGTTGTAAAATAATGTCATATAAAATGGGCAGTATATTAATCCTTACACCCCCACCCACACTTGCATAGGTGTAAGTGGTGTAAAGCAGCTCCACCTTAATTAAGTTATGATGGCAAGAAAACATAATTAATCTAATTTACATGGCTCTTTTTCAATATCACATTGCATCAAAAAGAAGTAATTGTTTTTCTTAACATTTATGTTGTTATGTAGTGTTGATATGTTGGTTGTGTGTCTGTAACGGTCCGTACCAAGCAACCTACGAGGTGGTTCAGAAAGTGGATGGGAGTGGTGGTGACAGTCAACAACACCTCAAAAATCCACATGCTTCGACTTAGTGACATGAGTGATTACAATTTTACTTTAGCCCCAATATATAGCAATGCAAAATGCGATGCTATCTCCACGCACTTCGCCTTCTTTTGGTGTTCGCCGGTTTTTTGCTGCTGTATGTGTTCAGCCAACTTGACTCCACTTTAGAGGTTCCAGACAAATTGACCCGCAGGAATCCTGGCAGAAGTGGGTATGACACGGCGCACGTCGTCAGGAAAGGCCCGGGAGGCACAGGCCTGGGCCATGAAAAGGAGCTTGACCGGTATGTCATGTTAGCATTAAAGTGCTGGTTCGACATGCGCATTAATATTTGTATTGTCCCATTTGATATTGGTTAAGCCTAAATTAATAATGTTGACTGCATTGTCTATGCAAATTGACAGCTACATGTGAAAAATGTACACAATTACGTCGTTAGCTTAGCTCTAGCAGCACCACTGTAATAATAGCATTCTCGCTATTTTGCTATGAGAGCTTTGACTTAAAACCAGCCTACTGTACCCTATGTTTCGTAATAAGACTGTTTAGGTATCAGCTTGTACGGTAGCTATTCGACCAGCTATTAAGCTGTAGTAGTACTTAGATGTACAATAACACCATACCGATACCATATGTTTGCTAGCAACCATACAATTCACTGCAACCCCCTTATACCGACTAAACAACACACATGGCTAGCATGTCAGGAATTAACATCCACATGATCTTGATGATGATTTTATTTTGTCAGGTGTAATTCACTGTCCGTGTCTTACTGGAATCTATATTGGAGAATGCCTGCTGATGTTTGTGGAGTGAACTGCTTATTGGAATCACCTTTTGGGTATGATGAATTTGATTCCAGTTGCCTTTACACATCTGGTAACAATCTAACTTAAAACATTTATTTACCAAATCCACACCCTTCAACAAGGCTACGGAGTTCATTTTTACCATAGATTTACAATCCTTTATGGACTGTTTCATTCCTGCAGATCTGAGCACCTGTCCATTTGGTGACCTCTATTTTTGCTAATTTGTCAGACCTTTTTTGTTGAAGGTGCCATCATTACAGTACAATGTTGACTCTGCACGGTTTAGGTTATCGATCAAGCTAGCTTTATTTCACTATTCTCAAGGGAGAAGGCATCCTTAAGGGGCAAGGCCAGCGGAGATGCAAGGCTGCACCTGGCTGTGGTGGCCTGTGGCCCCAGGCTGGATGAGACCCTCACCATGCTGAAGTCTGCTGTTCTATTTAGCCAAAAGCCACTGCATTTCCATATCTTTGCTGAGGACCATCTGCACAAAAGCTTCAGAAATGCTGTGAGTGCAGACAGGAAGGATACAATGCTGTGTGCTGTATGATTTACTAAGGCGTTTAGGTTACTGCCTAGTGCCTACATAATGTTGGTAACCTGAAACCTATTTATTTATTATGTCTTCTTTAAGCTGGACTCCTGGCCTAGCATGGTCCAGTGCCGGTTTAACTTCACAATCTACCCCATCACCTTTCCTAGTGAGAATGCCAAGGAGTGGAAGAAGCTGTTCAAGCCGTGTGCTTCTCAGAGGCTTTTCCTACCAGTAGGTCTTGCCCTCTTACTGTACAACAGTCCACAGAAAACAGTTCTGCCACAGAACTACATAGTATTTGATGAATGTATTCAGACCCGTCATCTTTGGCTTCCAGCTGATCCTTAAGGATGTCGACTCTTTGCTCTATGTGGACACAGACATCCTTTTTCTACAGCCTATGGAGGGGATTTGGTCACTGTTGTCCCAGTTCAACTCCAGCCACTTGGCTGCTATGGCTCCAGAGCATGAAGAGCCACGCATTGGTTGGTACAACCGTTTTGCCCGCCACCCTTACTATGGGAAGACTGGTGTCAACTCAGGGGTCATGCTCATGAACATGACGCGCATCAGGAACACATATTTTAAGGTGATTTCTAAAAGTGACTTTGCCACGACACACTCCCTTTCATTGCTTCCAACCTGTTGCTTAAAATCAAAATAATTTTCTTGACTTGATGTTGACCTGTATATGCAGGGTAGTGAAACCACGTGAAATTATAGGATAATGATGAATAAAAGTTGTGTTGGATATATTGACCAAAATACTGATTTACTCCGTGAAATTATGTCTGCCAGTATTTCGAAACCCGAAATTAAGGATGCTGTAGTACCAGTGTTATCCACTTGAGGTCACTGTTGTGCCTTTCTATACACTGATCTTTACAAGTGAAACATTTGCCTTGAGGTGGCGATTGCAATATTTACAGAGGAGCTTGTTTTATATATATAAAAAAAAAACAACATCATGATGATGTGAATGCCTTCTTATGAAAGTGTGTTTTTGTTCAATCAGAATGACATGACAGTAGTGCCTCTACAGTGGGAGGAAATGCTAATGCCCCTCCTCCAAAAATATAAACTCAACATCACCTGGGGTGACCAGGACCTGCTCAATATCATATTTCACCATAATCCAGGTTTGTTTAGCCAGATTAGATTTGACTAGATACTTCACAAATTCACTTCACTGCCGATTTACCACATGCATTAACCGCCCATTCGTTCATTCACCATTTAAATCAGAAGATGCATTTTCTGTCTCATAGAGAACCTATTGGTGTTTCCCTGCCAGTGGAACTACCGTCCAGACCACTGCATATATGGCAGCAACTGTTACCAGGCCGAACAAGAAGGTGTCTTTATTCTCCATGGCAACAGAGGTGTTTACCATGACGACAAGCAGCCAGCATTTCGAGCCATCTATGAGGCCATCCGGAAGGTAGACCTTAAAACTGTCCCAGACACAGCCTCTTCCACTTCCTGTTTTGTCTTACTAAAGGGGAGGGGAAACTATCCAAAGTCTAATATTATCTAGGAAGTAAGCATAGAGCCCTGATTTTAAATGTACTGAAGCTGACTAATCTAAACCTGTGCTTCTCAGACCATGGAACAATTCAAAGTTTGTAGCCATTCCACACACTGTTTCTGTCAGTTAGGAGCAAGCTTTAGTCAGCCAGGGAGAGCTCTCTTGCTCCACCGGCAGCCTGCATTCACTCTATCCATGTTGATTTCAACTCACTGGTCAGTGTGCAGGCAGCATTCAGAGGGAGGGTACATAGCTTCATTAGCTGATGTCCATCCATTATAAGCACTAAGCCCAGAGCAGCAGCTATCAGCGCGGCCAATGTTCTCAGCGATTAAGTAAACGAGTCGGCCTCATTACGGAGCACTGCCCATGCATCTCTGAGAGTGAAAACAACATGCACACACCACAGTCTTCTCTAACCCGCGCAAAAGATAGCTTTGCACAGTGATGCATAATTTCTGCACTGAATTACGATTTAGTGCAAGACATGCTCTTTAGTATAAATGTATTTTGTATTAAAACGATACTTGATCTAACTCGTGTTCTTATTTAACAACATTGGCAATTGTGATGTTTTGGTCACAAGGGGATGGGGTGACTGCAGGCCCCTGTAAACATATACAGTTGCATGGGAGTGTGCAATGCTGTGTACCTTGTTCTTTGTATTTGCATTGAAACGGTACAGGAAGTAGTTTCAAGGCATTTTGTGGCCAAAAAATTATAAAACTGTTTAATTATACTATTTTTTTATTTAATTTGATACAATTTTTCTTTTACAAACTCCCTGATCAATTTGCTCAATTTGCTCTGATCCAATACCTTTTACTGTTTCCTGGCCATCCTAGGCAACTTTTGGACAAACACTAATTTCCAGTCCAGCAAGATATCCTTAGTCAGCTCGTCTCCCTAGACAGGAGCCCCCAGCAGTCAGTGCAGTAACCGGCAATAAAGAGGCCAACCATTACCCAGCTTATCCCACAGAAGAGTTGTAAAATCTTTAGTGCTGATGCTACGTTGAGACACCATGATGGCTATATGGACAATGCATCCACATAAAAATCGATAAAAGACTGTTAATGGTGCTTTATAGCCTGCTGTTGTTTATGAACGATAATAAAGAAAGTGAGCTTTGAGTGACCTAATGCTTGGCCAAACTGGAGTCAAATGAGACCTCATAAAATGGTGATCTCCTCTTATTTACTATGGAAGTAAAACATGCATGTACGCTAAGAAAATAAAACGGACTGCTTCTTCATTCGTGGAGAAAGAAGTGCGGTATGTAGCTACAATCAAAAGCATACAGCTTTCAATAAAGTGGTCATGACCTGTGGCCTATACAACTCTAGTTCAACCCCTGTGTTTGCATAATGAAACTATGCATTTTTATGGGTATAAGACAGTGCCAGTTACCCGAGAGCACACGAAAAGCCTATTTGATCTTTAGAACACTTGATGTCCGGGGAACGCAATTTCCACAAATACGTACAGGAGCCTTTCTGGCATGCACCTTACCCTGATGATGTTCTGATGACCGGATCCTTCATTATCGTGGGGTGGACAAGGAATGCAAATAAAATCTTTGTTTAGGCTTTACGATGGGGCCTATAATTTTGCCAAATGTTAATCGCTAAATTACATTGTGTTTAACAAAATAATATAGCCCTTTATGGAAAGCAAAAACTAAAACTGCTATGATTTGCATAAAATCCTGAGTGATTGTCCCAAACCGGTATTGATTAATGTGGTACTTTGTTTACAAAGGGAAAGCTACAGTGTAAACCCAGCCTGGGCTTTTGTTTCCCCAACAGTACCCATTTGGTGAGGACATGGTGAGAGAGCTGCTTGTGCCGCTAGAAGCAGCGCTGCACGCCACAACACATACTTACTGTGGGAGAGCCAGTCACCTGTTCATCAAGAGGCTACAGCAAAGCATCCTGTCCGTTGAACACAATGCTACACCGAGAAGATGATCTGCCTGGGATTCCATTACGTTATTAATCACCGAAGCCTTGTAGGGACAATAAGCTGAATGACAGCCAGCTTTCTGCTAAGACAGCTCAGGCCTATTTTACTTTACAAAGATTGTATTTAAATAATAATGCTTTTCTAATGTTAGGGAGAAAAAAAAAAGATCTTCCATTAGTGTGTGTGTGTATTAGGTGATAATATAAGTGGTATGAATGTTATACATGCAAATCAAATTGACAATCTCAGTTTTAAAGTACATTTGCAACAAACCTGCATCCGTCTACCTTTCATGTATCAGTTACAGTGGTATATAAATGCCGTAACAGGGCTTCTGTCTTATATCCAGGGGTACTTTTGTACTGATGTCACCTGTCAAAACTCCATTGTTACAATAATAACTTTGATCTCTGTTTATTTTCTATGAAAAGTATTATTGAAACTTGAACATTAAACACAATGTAATCACTTTTGTTTGTTTAGTTAACTGGATTGTGAAAGCTCTGATTTAACCCAAAATGTCAGTCATTAGGCTTCACCAAACCAGAATGTGCAATTGTAGGAAATGAAATGTGAAATATGAAATTCTGAAGTTAACACCATTTTGGAGGAGAGGATCAGTGAGGAATGTGTGATGATTGTTTTACCAAAGGGGTAATTGCACACAAAAACTTGAGTGTACAGCACCTTTAAACTTGCTCAAGGGGTTCCCAGTTCCCATAGAAGCATAAACCATGACCAAGAAGGTGTCTGCAAGAAGAAAATTAAAAATCAATGTGTGTTAAGACTTCAGAAAAGCCGGTATAAATGGCCAGAAATGAGCTGAAGTGTCGAGGTCAGCACCTTCTGGGCATTGGTTTTCAGAAGCAGATACAGACAGCTATGGAATAAGCGATGGGCTGAGTGAATAAAAAATGTTATCCATAGCAGCAACACTGTGAAAACGCTGTAGTGTGTGTCAGGGAAATTGACTCAGAGAATTGCTGTTTTAGGAACTTTTTAAACCTGCTTATATTTTAATCACATAATGCAATGCTATTATAGCTCCAGACTACACAATTACTTCATAATGTGAAGCAGGGGTGTGTAACAGAGATATTTCCTAATGTGGATCCACTAGCCAACATGGAGCCCACTGTTGACTTTGTGTAAACTGTACAGTAGTTGCGTATGTGATTTGTGCTTTTAATAAAGGAGCTCTGAATATATACATATTCCTCTGCTTTTTCAATTCTTCCTGTAAATAAGCATTTGATGGGGGTTTCGATTCACAATGCAGTTTTCAGTGTGCAGACCAAAATCCTTCAAAAGGTAATTCATTCCTTGAAAACTAGATGCTGTAGATTTTTCAGACTGTTATTATTTATACTAGCACACACCTGAACACATACAAGGTTCAAACACAAAGCGTATTCACTTTTCAGGAGAAACAGCTAATGGTTTCCTGGTTCCATTCTCCCAGAGTGTTATGGTGATTGAGGACTCATTCTGACAGGAAGTGGCAATGGATTATTCATGTTACTGTGTGCACCACTTCCCTCTCTGTTGTTAAATAGTGATTTAAATCTCAGGTATAAATTTCATCATTGGAATTCATGGCATAACAGCAAGAGTGAAAAGGGTGACTATAAAGAAATGATAATATTGTGCCCTAAAATGTCAGATCACTGCAGACATTATCTTCTGGTTAAATTCACATTTGCAATTTCTACCAGTTCATTAAAAGTGATGACATTCACTAAACTGACTTAAGTCAAAGAAGTTGTAAGTTGTTTAGGGCAGTCTAGTCAACTTCTCAAATCAGTATTTACTAAAACTATACTGGTATCTAAAATTCTAATTTAATTACTCATTAATGGGCAGATAAGCAGCAGTATGAGAATACCATAGTGAAATATAGTGACATGAGATATGTGGCAAACTAAAGAGGATGTTAGGACCAAACAGCGGTTTGCCATCGCTGAGTGCTCAATCAGTCTGTCCCAGTTCTCAGAACTGTATGTGTGTAAGTAACAGCATAAACGGCTTTAGTTCCGACTGATTGACCGATCACCCATAAGTGCGGGTTGTGGTTTAGAATCTGCAGTGCTTGCTTTGGAGCCGCACAGGTTTTCTACTGTAGTATCTCATTTGGGAACGCTTCTAGTGCAATGCATAAACTCATTGAATAAAGGAGCAGTCCTAGCCGCTCCCCACTACTTCAGCCTCCCTCTTCATATTTTAGATTTTTTTTATTGGGCAGTATTTACGGAAATGGACAAGACAGTCAGCCAATTGGCGATCACATTTCAGATTTTGGTAGGGGGGTCACCTGGGGTGGCCAATCACATTTCAGTGGTGCTCAGTCCCATCCATGGCCACTTCCTGGCCACACCTCTGTCCATAGGGAGGTCAACTGGGGCCGTAGTCCCACTTTAAAATATGCAACTATAAACTGCAGGTAGAGTCATGACCCTGAGGCACTGAGCCTAACTGCCATCACATACTGTATAAGAATGCTTACTGCAAAGTAACACCCAAATACAAAACTAAAGATGCTATTATACTGTCCCAGTCCTACATTGACTTTGTAATGGCCCAACTGTAGCAAATGTCAGCCTACTTCTTCATTCAAAATGCACAAGTAATATTCTCTGTATTACGGCTTATAAAAGTGGAAATCAATCAATTCAATTGACCTTTTTCCCCCTGACAAAGTGTCTCATCAATGAGCCTCGTCTGAGTGCCTACAGGCAAGAGGACTATATTGGTGGGAATCAATGTTATGCCAAGTGGTGTTAATGAACAATATTCCCAATGATTCAAGACATTCTTTCTTAGATTTTGAGTGTAGCTGTTGTAAAGGCACATTCACGTAAGCTGCATACATTATTTGCGATAATGTGATGATTTGCATGGGAGATAATACACTAGGATTTTTACAGCATCAGAGGCCGTACATTGTCTACTCCTTAAAATGGCCAGATCGGATTGTTTTTACAGTATGCATGCTTGTCTGCATTCAAGTGTGTATTTATAATTATGTTCCTGTATTTGCAATCTTTTCCTGACAGTAACACTGGACTCCAAACTCAAACATATATTTTAACCAATATTGTTCTTTACAATATTTTTTATAAGAATATATTGCATATCCGTCATTCACTTTGTGTTTTCTGTTCCTTGAGTCCTCAACTTATACACACAGTTGCATCCTACACTGACCTCTTTTCATGGCAATTATTAATTAATGTATCATTCCTGGATCAGAGAGATGGTGCTTCATTGACTATTGGAGCAGCTCGACCTGCGTGGGAAACCTTTAATTGTTTTTTTCTAAGCCTGACAGCTGAAGACACATGATAGATTGGCCAGACCACTCCTCTGTACAACTGGCAAAAAGGGGTCTTGGTGACTGTGTGAATTTGCAAGCTTAATTAAAAGAGTGTAGGCGTGGATCTGGGAGTCCATATCAGGAAAGCCCCGGAGTTAACAATTCATCATGTGTATCTCACATGAATGAATGTCAAAAGGGGTTTCTCGGGTGTTAGTGGAGGAGGATGTTTGTAAAAGTGTAGTCATGTAAAACCCATTACAAAAATATTAGCTGAAATTATTTTAATATTCAATTACCTAAATATCTCATATACCATATATTAAAACCCATTCCCCATAGCATACACTTTAAAATATAATTTTACAGAACAACATTATATAAAGGCTATCTTCATTTCTCTGTAAGATTTTTCAAAAGCGGTAATCAATAAAAAAACATCAATAAAAAAAGGTAATTGTCTAAAGTCTCATTATATAAGGTTATTCCTTGCATTTTCCATGAAACCATGTTACACATACACAGGACCATGCACCTGTTAAATTTTCATAGAAATTTCTGCCAGCACTAGCCTGGCTCCTCCCTGCTCCCTGCCAATCAGGGTGGCTAAGTGTGATGACGTAGACGTCAAGCGTGTTTCGAAATGTTGGTATAAGACGTACAATGTTGTTGCAATCCCGATTGATTAAAGGCTGTCCTATTGTTTCTAAATAAACCAGGGGTCTCATTATAAAACATTGCGTAGAAGCCATCCTACAAAATGAACATACGCAAAAAAACATGCGTACGCCACTTTCCGGATGTGAAATCTGTAAATCGCAAATGATCTTGAAATTGTGTGCACTCTAATGGTTTTTAAATATCCGCCTTGTAAACTCGCCCTAATTGCCTTCACAATGCGTTGTGCATCGGCTCTGGCCATTTTGCAATGGCATACTGTAGATTTGCCATATGCGCATTGCATGCTGCACATTATTAGTCCAATTACATTTTTCGTTATCACCATCGAACAGTGTGGTTAACACACTCATACTGTCAATTTCATGGGGTGCTCGTATGGCAACATGATGCTATTACTCCAATATGACCTTAGGAATAACTATGCGCACAAAACCCTCCTTCAGATTCTGCTGCGCCTCGACAGTGTAAATTAATATTTATGTAGCCTACTGAGGTGACGAATGAAGCCTCGAAGTACAGCTAGCATTTAAGTTTGCTATCTAATATGCCTGACCAGTCATTCATTTCTACTTTGAATGTTTCTGTAGCCAGGAACACACGGTTGCAGTAATGCAGTTGTTGCGTCTTTGTAAATGTGGCGCAAATAGCATGTAGCTCTTGGCAAACGGTAGCTTAAATGCTTAATCATCATCATCCGATCTCTAAAACTTGTCCCAATCCTAATGCCCGAATGGCGATATATATTCTGGAATTGCCAATTCTGCAATTTTCTCCCAAACCATCGCATTTTATAGGCTACCCTATATGTTTCAGTGGATAATTTATTTTAAGTATGTGTAAATATGGTTTTGGAAAACCAATGTGTGTGTATGTTTTGTTTTCTACAAGTAACCTTTTGTGTTACTTGTATTGTGTAAGTAGGCCTAGCACACTCCAAAATACCTGCAGTACTCCAATATTGCCAAAAGGAAATATGCGTACGCCCATTTCAAACCTGACGTGTAGCAAAGTACTTTTCCACGTCAAAGATCATTTAAATAAATGTGAACTTTGGCGTGGGTTTGAGTGCATGCGCATGTTCTAACATCAAATCTGCCTCATTTTATAAATTAGGCCCCAGAGATCTCTGCCCAGCAGGAGGCAACAACTATGAACACATCCCAATGGAGAGTGCCCAGCCCCAGACCCATTCACAAAGTACATTTTGGGTCTGGTCACTCCAGGCTGTTGGCACAACAGTGGTCCTCAAATACAGTACAACATGGTCAACACAGTGGCATGTGTCTATGTGTGGTGCACAATAAACATACACAATTATTACGCTTCAGAAATCAGAAATCTGGCAAAGTACACAGCAAAATCGACAGTGTTAATTTAACACCCACAGTTATATTTTTAACACCAGGAAAGTGTCTAGATGTGTCCACTCTTTTGGGTGTTAAAGTAACATTTCTAAAAGTGTTACATTTTCAACACCCAAATTGTGTTAATCCA